>JACGDI010005479.1:428991-473134 GCA_014898725.1 Jacaranda copaia | reverse complement strand
TTATTATTATTATTATTATTATTATTATTATTAGAAAAAGAAGAAGAAGAAGAAGAAGAAGAAGAAGAAATAAATATAATGAAAAGCTCGTTTAGGCTCACAAGCCTGTCGGGTCAAATACTATTGAGCTTGGCTCGATTTGCTTGACTAGTGAGCTTGGGCTCTGCTTGTTTAAGTTTGAGCTAAATTCAAGCTTTCATCGAGCCGAGTTCGAACCGTTCATGAATAATTACATCTCATTTACACCCTTAGTCTATACCTATGCAGGTTCATTCTCTATTTGAGGGCCCAAGTGATATTGGTGCTCGTAGTAAGTCGGTAGCTAAGCCAAAACCATCTACTCAGACAGACCCATCTACGCAGCTGGGTCAAATGATTGTCTTAATCCATCCACTTAGCCTAACTCATGTGATGAGCCAAATCAACCTTCACAAAAATAAAAATGTAACAAATACTGGTATGTTGTTTGATAGGTATGTGATTTACTAACTTACTACTAGTTTCAATTTAATATGTTTAATTAAGTTATATTTTTGCTAATTAATACTTTTTTGTTTCAGTTGTCAGATGAGAATGGTGAAGTTAAAGAAACACATCTTAAGGTTCACGATGTGTTTGTGCTTCCTCCTAATAAGAATATTGTTTTAGACTGGAATGAACTAGGCCAACCAATTAAAGAATCAGGAGCACTGGTCGGGGTATTTTTGGGACATGTTGCTAGTAATTTTAATTACTTTCCAATTAGTTATGAGAAGTGGCCCAAGGTTCCTTCAAGTTACAAAGAACAAGTGTGGAACAACTTAATAAAGGTATGAATTACATTTTTTAGAATAAAATCAATTTTTTATTGTTTACTATTTAACACCTTAAAATGTATTATTTCATGTTAGGAAAAATTTGTAGTCAATGATGGGTCGAACAAAAATTACATTATGAGAAATTTGGGAAAGAAATGGAGAGATAATTGAGTGAGGTTGTTTCAAGATCATTATGATCCATCACTTGGTTGGAAAGCTAATATTGAGAGGCACCCAGAAGACATCTGTAGAGAGCAGTAGGCCTCTTTTTTGAGCTATAGATTGAGTGACTCAACAAAGGTAATAAGCTTTCATTATAAATTCTAAAATAATATTTACTATTTGTTGATATTGTTATTTTTTCTAATTATGTAGGAGAAGTGTGTTAGAAATACTTTGAGTCAACACCAACAAACAATTCCTCACATCTTTGGTCAAAAGCACTAACCAGAAAGAGGAATGAAATAGTACTAACTTATCTACTCTTTTTACTTCTAAATACCAAATTGATTAATTAAGATATTAATAATTAAGTATAAAATATTAGAAAATTCAAACTAGGCGACCTCGCAATAGAACAAAGTTGTATGCTATTGCCCACAAGAAAAAATGTGGTTCTTTTGTCAATGATGAGGCTATCCAAAAAGTTGAAAGTACAACATGTCATATATTCTTTTGTATATTGTAATTAAAATGGTATATATTATAAGATTTAAATGTTTAGGTAATATTTAATGTAATGTGCTAGGAAGAATTACATGTGTGGACTCAGACTAATTCTGAAAGTGATGCTTCCATGAACGTCTTTGGAAACGAGCACCCAGGATGTGTTTGAGGTATGAGATTTGGTGTTTGCCCATCTCAAGTCTTTCGATCAACTAGTAGTTCTCAAGGATGTTCACCTAGCCATTCCACATTATTAAATATTAAGGTTGAACGTTTGGAGAATGAGATTACAATATTAAAAGATGCATTGAACTCAACAATGTCTTTTCTAATTCAACTATTTGAAGGTCTATTGCTGACTAGTTTTTCCAATATCAATCAGGTAAATCAATCAATCAAAATATTTTACTTGCTTGTTATGAAATTGTTTTTAGTGTTGTATGAATGTTGGTTTTTGTCTATAGGATTCTAGTAAAGCATACAGCTTATATGTTTGAGATACTTAGGTTTTGTTTTTGATTGGGATTATTTGATATGTTTGAGACTAGAGAGATTTGGTGAGATGTATATAACAATTATCTTTAACCATGTCAGTTGTTCAAATTAAACAATCTTATCTAGTTTTCCATTTTAACATGCAAGAACTAATTAAATTTACAAATATTGTTGACAGTTGAAACCTATGATCTCCAAGATAAAAAATACTGGTAAAAGGTAAGGACAGTATCTATTCAGCATGGAATTATTGATTGCAAAATATATATTTGGATGGAATTTGATTGTGCCATATTAGTTGTTGGTTATCTATGTTGTTATTTATGAGCCCTTATTGGTATTGATACTTTATATTAATTTTAATTGCAAGACGGAGATTTGGACTCACAAGCACCTATAAAGTGCTCGTCCTTAGACAGTCATGACCCACAAAGCCAAGACCCATCATCTTATGCCTAGCTTATCAGTTATTTTGATATTATTGAAGTTATTTTCTAATAGTTGAATCATATAACATGGACTCAACTTCATGCATACTTGATGATATTTTTTGGGTTGAACCACAAGAAATGTTATTTTGATATTTTGTGATTTTAAGCTAATATTTGATATTTATATTGGTGTTATTTGTTCCATTCTATTTTAGTGCTTAAAATTATTATTAGATATGTTATTTATGGGTAAATGCAGTAGAGAAAGAAATTGTATCATTGTAGCAAGTACATTAAAAAATGTGGCAGGTGTACTAAAAATTAAAAAGAAAATAAGAAAAAATGTTGTTAACTTTACAAAACTACTCTAAATATAAATTTTGAAAAAAAAAACTAAATTCATCACAACAGTCATGTAACCACCGTGAAAATAATACAAATTAATTATGGCAGTTCTAGACACTGCCGCAAAACATAAAGGCTAATAAAAAAAATTATTACGACAGTTTGCAAACCGCCACAAAAAAAAATGAACAAGAAACATTAAAATTGTAGCAGCGGTTTGACAGAAAAGCACCATAAAAATATATGCGGCAGTCATTCCAACAATTACTTTTAATCGCCGCGAATGCTCTCCTGACACTTGACCTAGTGGCAATTTATGATCGTTGCTTATTACGTTTAGTGTTGGTGTAGTGTATAGTGAATAAAAAGTGAGAATTTGGCTCTATTATCCTCTTAAGTATTATCAAATTGTTATGTGGGATTAATTCTACTCTAAGATTTTCTTCGTGATTTTGGAACATGAGGAGTGTGGATCTCCAATTTGGGAATGTCCTCACTTTAGAGAAGTAGTTAAAGTTTAAAAGTGATTAGGTAGCTCTCTTTAGTCAACTTTGCGGTTTTCATAGAAGTTGGCCTAAGATTTAGAGCCCAAATCTATGTTCACATCATGTATGTTGTTCTTATATATGAATGTCCATTTTAAGATGCATCCTCTTAATAGTAAATTGATCAAATTGATTTTTAGTTATATTTTTGTCATATTAAATTGTATATTACAATTTTAATAAATCATTCTTTAGAAAAAGATAGAAGTCTTAGACTCTATGAAAATCTCTATTATCAGGGGGTGTTTGCAGTTTAGTTTGCATCGATTTTGGGACACAAAGTCAACCAATCCAAACTATAGAATGTATATTGATCGGTTTGGATCAGTTTGATTTTTATTATAAATTCAATCCGATTTAATCCATTTTAAATTGATTTGAATTGGATTGATTAATTCAATTTTTAATTTGAACTTTTAACTAAAATATTTGAAAATTCACTACTAATAATTAAACTTATTTAATCAATTGATTTGAGAATTTTATTTAGTAATCATATCACTAATTTTGTGGAGTTATTAATTAAATTATGTAAGAACACACAACTATAAAGTTATAAATCCACAATAATTATGCCTATGCATTTTATTTTTGAAAGTGGAAAAATCCATGGTTAGTTTATTTTAATTTATTTATGTATTTTACAATTAAGATATATATTTTTTATATTATTAGTATATAAAATTCGATTTTGTTTGAATTGAATCAGTTTTTGAGATTAAACTGAAAGCTAATCTAAATTGTTCGGTTTCAAAGAAAAGAATCCAATCCAAACAAAAAAAAAGTTTGATTTTAATCGATTTTCAGTCTTTTGAATTAGTTTATCGATGTTTTTTTAATTGGATTGAATTTGAACACCCCTACCTATTACCATGAACTATAAATGCATAAAAAGATAAATGTATAGAGCAGGAAACATAATGAAGGATGCGTTAATCATAATTTGGGATGATGATAAGAAATTTGTAGAGTACTTAGGCCGAATAGAAAAAAAGAAAAAAAAAACAAAAAGGGATATAGAGTACGCAAAGATAAAGTTGTAATATTTAATTCAACATATGTGTTTAATCACGAGTAATTAAGTAGAGTCCGATGAATCTAATTGTAGAAAAAAATAAAAAATAAAAAATAAGCTTTTATTTTTTTCCTTATCTCAAAATAAGTTTGAGATATATTAGAAATAAAAAAGAGAGTTATAAATGAAAATTGTATGAGAAATGAAAAAGTAGTTTTACCATTACCCACATCACACTCTTAAAAAGAGAAACGCATAACAAACCGTCACATCACAAATTATTTTCTGATGATAATGGCGATTAGTGATCATTTTCATTATATTTTTTTAGATTTACATATATATATATTATATAATTTATTAAGGTTGAAAGTTTAAAGTTTACACGTATAAATATGAAAATGTCATACGACTTTCCATTACACTTTGTAAATGAGAGAATTTGAAAATTAAAAAAAAAAAAAAATCTTTCTTGTGATCTGTCCATCATGATATTTTCTCAAGATGGTTGGTGGGAAAGTTCTGACTTTTGATCAGCTGTTAAGTCAAGTGAAGGTATCATTCTTAGTTTAGTCGTGTCCTCCCCACCCACCACCCACCATCCACCAACTGGGCAACTACAATGCAGTTATGCATCCCATGTAATGAATGTACCTTTAGCCTTTGGGCATCAGAAAACAAAACAAAATGGAAAATGAGCTAGCAATCAAGAGGCAGAAGAACAAGTCACTACCAACAAAAAGAATGGACAGATTCAGGTACGAAAATTGCCCCATTTTTGGCAACAATATTGCAGAAAACCCCATGTTTAGAAGAAGCATATCCCACTATTGGAGCAGTGGCCAACGAACCGCATATGTCCATTTTGAAAACTTTTGTAAAACACTCTTATGTATGTCCTTCAACATTAATAAAGAAGAAAATTTCTTCATCTTTATGTATTATTTATTTATTTTAGAGCACTTTTCAAGATTCTACATAGAGTTGTGGGATGTGATCGCTCGCATATAGGTCTACATATGTGCCTGCCCTCAGTGGGTTGGTAAAGAAAAAAGAAAAAAAGACAAAAACAAAAAAGCCGGTCTTCGAAGGGTTTGGCTGGAAAGTTGTTGAGGGGCAATTCTGTCCTTTGAAAGTTACCAACCCCCACTGATTTTGACGTCATCATAACTCATTTGGACTCAGATCTATCTATCTTTAACAATTAACATGATATGAGTGCATCTTAATAGCATAATCTTATTGAGACAGCCCAACAACCCAACAACCCAACAAATAATTTAATTTAATCCAACGGGGGAAATTGAAAATAATTTGTCAACATTTCACCAAACACCCACCAACTCTACCCCTACCCCTACCCCACAAGAGCTACATATTTCAAATACTAAACTCATTAAACACCATAATGGTATATATGTCGAATTTTAAACTAGAAAGAACAGAATAATATCAATGAGAAAATCCACCCCTAATCTAATTTTAATCAAGCTTTAAATTCATCAACTTACAACTAAATTATATTGCTCATATAATTGATATGTTCTTACAGATAACGATCAATTATAATCAAATACTTTAAAAACTTATTTTTTAAAAAAGATTTATCATCTTATAAGTTTCAAAAATATCTTATAAGATGTAGGAATTTATAAGCCATTTTAAATAAACTCGGCCAAACACCTTTTAAATGAGATAGTATCTCTCCACTCAAAGTTCTTGGGTAGTTGTATTTTCATTTTAATTTTTAACTATTAACATTTTCAAAAAATAATTATTAGCTTTTTGTATAAAAGCAAACATATATTTAGATTTTTTATTTAGAAATGTTGTGTATGATTGGTATAATTATGAAGATATCTTAAGTTAAAGTTTTTTATTTTTGTACATAAAAGATATGTTTTAAAAAAATATATACTGATACAGTAATTATCTTGAAACAATGATACAATTTTATATGTCAGATTTATTTTGATTTTAATTAATAATAGGTACAATATGACGCATGTAAGAAGAACTAAAATACAAATAAGTTGTATATCTAATGAAAAGGCAGACAAACAAATGATTTATGTGAGTAAATTTATCAAAAGGGGTTGAAGCGAAAATGTTTACTTGAAGTAACAACAGTATTTTAGAGAAGGATTAATAACAACTAGCGAAATGTGCACATTCATGCGTGTGCCTCTAAAAATTGGAACACGATTATTGTACACACATTTGTAAAATAAGGTATAAAAATATTTATAAATAATAATAATAATTAAATGTAAAGAAGTTTGGATTTATAAAATGAAATTTAACTCAAATTTGCACATGAACAAAATATAAATACATGTCTAGAAGAGGAGGAACAATAACTTAATTAAGTGCCAAAAAGCTTTGTTGTAGTCTTATAGATCCACATAACAAATATTTTAACATGGACCTGCAATATTTACGGTAATATAATGTTATGTCATATATTTTTATATATTTACACAATTTAAAAAATAATTTTAAAAAGCTACCTTGTAGCTCTTTTGCAATCAGACTTCTATTCATTAATGTTTTCGCAGTCATCGCAACACATTTGATGGCGTTGTCTGAAAAATTAAAATTAAAAAAAAAGTAAGTTTTTAAATCTAAATTAACTCATACTATAAACTTAAAAACTATTTCAAAAGTTGGGCTGTGTAATTGGATTTACACCACTTCAATATTGCATCATCAGTATCTTGAATATTTTTTCAAAAAATAAGGTGCACACAAAAACACACAACCACGCATTAAATCTTGCATGCAGAAAAAAAAAACATGTGACGTATATTTATTGAAAATAAATACCATACCGGAATAAAGTCTTCTCATCCATATTTCTTCTTTTGTTTATACCTTTATGCTCAATTATTAGCAAAAATATGTTTAATAATATAAATTCTTTTAAAAAATAAAAAATATGTAACTGTCATACCTTTGTCAGGTCCCAACCTTCTTTTAAAACTATTTGTTTCTTTCTATCAAAACAATTCATTTATTATAATAGTGAAATATAAATTAAAATATAAAATAAAAAGTAAAAAATATAAACGTGCCTTTGTTTCTTTTGTTTCCTCAATATACATAAAATTAATTTTCCTAAATCATTACCATTAATCCCTATAATAGCTTTCTAACTTGATTCGAGTATTTGCATCTTCGAAAGCTGCATCAAGAAGATGTTGGAAATACCAAAAAAAAAACAAAAATGAAAAACTGCAGAGAAAGAAATTAAGTATAAATATGTATTAAATTGATGAGACTATAAAATAACGAATCCATCGTGTAGATTTAAAAATAAAACTTCAAAAACAATTACATGGAAGAAATCATACCTAATGAAGAACATGTTAGCAATATGAAAGAAAAGAAAAACTACAGAAAAATAGAATTAAGTATAACCATGTAAGATTGATCGGAATATTATATGATAGTCATGGGGTGGTGGAGTGATATTAGTGGAATGATAGCTATTTCAGATAAAATGATAATATGCCTATGCAACCACCAGACATATCTTTTATTTATAAAGTTAGAATAAAATGGTGTCAGTGGATGGTAGTGGGATGGTGGCGAGATAAAATAACTTATAGTTATTTGTGTAGTTATAAGAATTTAAAATAAAAATTAGGGGCATTTTAGTCTCAACATTGGAAAACACACCACTAAGACCCTCATGCTTTATTAATAACTAGTCATCGTGGCACTTCATCCCTATGTACATATTAGTTTATCATATTATTAATGCTAAATTATATTAATAAATAAAGTACTCAATTATTTACAGTATATATTAGTAATAATATAATTTTAGCAATAATCACATCAATAGCATACAATAATAATTATTCATTAATTTAAACTCATATATAGCAAATTATTTCTGCATCAAAAGTTTAAAATTATCAAACATATATGTCTGTACATTCTATAAATTTTGTTATTATGTTTTCATTATATTATTTGTGTTTTTAATGTTAAATTAAATAATAAATTCACTTTTGGAATTAAAATAAAAAATAAGGATGTAATTGGTAAAGCAAATTTTGGTGTAGTATGATGTAACCGTCACTTTGAATGTGTAAAAAGTCTTTCTTTTTTATATAGTATAAATATAGATAATTGCGTAAAAATAAAAGAACAAAAATATTTGTAATATATAGTTGGACAAATCTACATCTACTATATAAATTATATTTAGGATTTTACTTGCCAAAAAGATTAGAAAAAAGAGTACACAAAATAATGACACACTCTCCTGTATTATCAAGTCCTCAAGAAGGGACAACTGCCAAGCAGAACTATACTTAATTTGGAGAGATTCAAATTTTAAAAAATTGTTTATCGATCAGAAACCTGCCTTACATCTCTTGTTATGCTGCACATCTAATTTATTCTATTCCACTAGCTGCAAGATTTTGCCTATTCCACCGATCTCAAAAATCAACGCCTTGATTTATGCAACGGATCACTGCCCTATTGATATTATATGGGTTTTACTTTGCTTTTGTTATTCCTGCAAGATACAAAGATTGAGTAGATACATTATTTTGAAAGAAAACTAAAATTGGTCATGATCAAAACCGCATACAAGGACTATATATATATCCAACATGTTTGATGGCTCGTGGCTAATGACATAAGTATACTCTATTATTTGGAATGTCACGAGTTCGAACATCAATGAACTCTTTGTGTGGATAAAAAAAATATGCAATTTGTATTTTAATTTATTGATCAAGAAAATAAATTTAAAATTTTAAAAATGTTTAAAAAAAAATAATTTTGATTTGATTTTAAGCATATAATTTGATGTGGACAAGTGGAGAAAGTTGACCAACTAATTCAAATATCAATTTGCTCAACATCAGCTTTTGGGAATGGACCGAGAAGGTAGGAATAATTAAGGGTGTAAATAGATATTAAAAGAGTTGGATATATTATTTTTATATTTATATTTATTTAATTTTTTGAATATTTGGATATGGATACAAATTGACAGATGTTAAAAAATGATATTCGAATTCGGATATATATTCATATTTGATTATAATTATTCAGATTTATTCATATTTATTAAACTTATCCGTATTTAAATTATTTTTTTATATTCATATTCAATGATAATTATTTAGATATCTATTTACAAGTATTCAAATACACAAATCTATGGATCTATAACAAATACACATTTTAATTAATAGAAGGAATTATGTAATTTCATTAAAAAGAAAGCAATCAAATAAATAGCATAATTTATAATTAATAATTAACTTTATAATTGATTGTTAGTACTTATTATTAATAATAATAATGGCATTTAAGTATATTGATTATAAAATTAACTAACAATAATTGTGTTGATTAACTTTATTCTTTAATTTTTTCTCTATATGGCAATAATTTTTTAAATTTATTCTTTTTTCCTTCCCAATTCTTCAATTATAATTTATCTATATATACACACACATATATGGATTATGAGATTGTTATTAAAAAATATAAATAATATATTATTTATTAATTATATATTCAAAGCGAATATTAAACAGATCGGATACGCAACTACCATATCTGTATTCATTTGTAATCGAATATCTACTAATCGAATACGAATAATATTCTCTTTGATTACATATGGATAAATTTTATATAAACGAATACAAATACGAACGATAAATGAATTTTTGAATATTCATTTACAACCCTAGAGGAGTTGGTACTTAGTTGGCTGGGAAATGAACTCCCTTAAACTCATAAAAGATTACATTATACAAGTTTGGTTTTTTTTAATTATAAAAATTTAAAATTCATCACTCAAAATAAAAGGTGAATTTTGTGTCTTCTAACAATTTGATTTGTCTCCCAAAGTTTGTGTTCCTAATTGTATTGACATTACATTCTAACTGATATGGAATAGCTCAATAGGCCCAACCTAATAAACTATCGACTCTAGAGAGAATTTCTAGACCCACTTAACATTCAAAGCTCAACAGCGCTTCTGGACCTAACTGAGCTAGATCACTTAACCACAACCATCCGGTCAATCGAATTATTCTCAACAGCACCCAATAGGAGGCTTCAAGCCAATTTGTTCGTTCAGCCATTCCTCTGGTCGACCACCTTGTTTGGTTGATTATTGTCAACTAGAGTGCTCACTCTGACACTAACTCATATCCTTGCCGCATTCAATACTTTGATAGGTAGCATACCTCTACATTAATGGCACGTGCTACCTTAGCACAGCCTTTGCCACCAACTCTAGTAGGAAGGCGCACCCCTATAGTACTATTCACCTTGGAAAGTAAGAGATGATGTCACTTGAAATAGTATCGAGATTGAAAATGACCAACAACCCCCAGGCAAAGAGAAAAGTCCATTACACTTGATAGGGGCATCTTAGACATAGATCCACCAGGAGAAGGCTATAAATACCTCACTGTCGGCCACCGTTTAGGTATGTTATATACACTATATGCTCTTACTCTGCTGCTGGATTATCTCACTCGATTAGTACTAACTTGAGCGTTGGAGTGCCTTAGCCGGGGAGGTATCTTGACTAGTCTAACATTTGTTGTTGGTTGCAGATCTCAGCTCAAGAAGAATTTCATTGTTAGATCGTTTGATCTTTCAGGTCAAATTAGCCCAAATACTACCTGATTCACTAAATACAACTTTCAACCTTATCATTTTAACGCCATCTGTGGGAACATTTGAAATTGCAACTAAGAAAATGATGAACACTAGAAAAGCCGCATCGGAGAGGGAGGATAATAAGAGGTCAGTATATCCACCTCCCCTGTCGCCCTAGCAAATTTTGCATGCCCCAAGCCCCAGTACCCCGTAGGAGCAAGTTGTAATGCTGACCATGTCTTAGCTAATGCAGCTTATAAGTGACAAATCTCTGTGCAGATCTTTGCTCAACTTTTTGCAGCATTGAATAGTCACATGATTATGCCAACCCCAGCTAGCAGTGCAACTCTACAATCACCTCCACTATAGGGGAGGTCTCCCCCAGACAGTCATGGTCGCCAGGAGTCCAAGCGACCACCAGCCAAATGAGAAGTAAGTGCCAAGTGCCCCCAAGGAGAGAAGGGGTAACTCGAGCTAAGAGAAGAAATTGTTAACTTTATTGACCATCACGTTCGATCTAATTGGGCCCCACAACGCGATAGGGTCAAATATTTCAAACATGACTAGTGCGAAGAAGTGGATGAATCAGTAGATCATACGGCTTGACCCATTCGAGCCCTGCAACATAATAGGACTGAGTGCACGAGGCCTCATTTCAATCGAAACATTACCCAAGCTGATCTGGAGGAATAGGAAGGCGTTTCCCACCAAATGCAACAACTAAATAGATGTCTCAATGAGATCTTGAGGTGAAACACTAAAAGGGTGCCCAACCCAGAGGACCACCAAAGGTCTCATCGAGAGAGAGGCTCCCCTTTTATTCAGGATATTGTTGATGAGCATATTACCGTCGACGCCAAGGTCTCAATCGGACTTTTGAGATATGATGACTTAACAAATCCCAACGAGCACTTTATGCAGTTTGAACATATTATGTAACTGCACAGGCATAACGAGTATATCCTCGCAAAGATATTGGTGACCACATTCTAAGTCATAGTGCTCGATTGGTTTGTTAAGTTGGAGCCTCGTTGATATACTCCTATAATCAACTCTATAATAAATTCTTGCACCAGTTCGCCAATCAGCAAAAGGCAAAACTCCCCTATACTCATCTCCGCACTGTTAAGAAAAATGAGGTAAAGTCCCTCTGTAACTTTTTTATGAGGTTCAACAAGGAGGTCTTGAAGATCGACAACCTTAGGATTACGTTTTTAATCGACATACTACATTTAGGACTCAAGCACAAAGAATGTGCCAATGTCTTAGTATGAGAGTGCCCACAGTCAATGAAGGGATTCCTCGACCTGGCAGAGAGATATATGACCTAGGAGGAGATGAACAGGCTAAAGTTTGGAAACTCTGAGGTCGACAAAAAAAAATAAGGAGAGAGGTGATAAGAAACACAGAAAGAGAGGTCAATCTCCAATAAAGTGCTTCCATGACTATACTCCACTGAATTTCCCAAAGAGAGAGGTCCTATTTGCAATCCAACATGAAAATCTCCTCAAGAAATTGAGGAAGCTAACGAAGACTGAAGCAATGAAAAAATTAAAGAAATATTGCCACTTTCATAAACAAAAAGGGTATGATACAGATGAATGCTTTAATCTCCAGGATGAAATTGAGATGCTCATCAAGCAAGACTATCTCAAAAAATATGTAGCTATTGACATGCAGGCTAAAAAGGGAAAAACTAATTGAATTCCCCATAGAAAAAGATCGATTAGCCTAGGGAAGAAAAAGGAAAGAAATCTGTCCAAGAAGATCACCCACCCATATGAGGAATAACTGGCATGAGGTTCCACTAGGGGGACTCAAAGTCAACAAGGAAACAGACTTAGAGGAGGCTAGAGTCGACCAAAGCCTCACCAGTTAAAATAACATTTCATTTGTCAACAAGCGCAAAGCCCATCTCTTTCACTGATAATGACCTAGCCCACCTTGAAGGAAAAAATATCAACCATAAAATTGATTGTCCTATGGTAGTCTCCATTGAGATTGCCAACTTTGAAGGTAGGAAGGTTCTGGTGAATAATGGCAGCTCAACTAATATCATATTCCTCTCCACGTTGAAAAGGTTGAACTTAGGGCAGCTAAAATTTGAACCTATGCATACCCATCTGGTCGAGTTTAGGGGGGTTTAAACTCATTTTGAAATGGTCCATCAACCTCTCGATGTCATTTGGGAAGGTACCCTAAAGAAAGACAATGATGATAAACTATCTGGTGATCGAGGCCCCATTTGCTTATAATGTTATTAATGGTCAACTAAATCTCATTGATTTCTATGGCATTATGTCAACCTATCATATGAAGATCAAATTCTCAACCCCGGCTGGCACAGGTGAACTATTATATAACATCAAAAAAGCTTGGTGGTGTTACAATATTTCCATTGAGTCAAGCGAGCAAAAGACTCGACCACAATTGAAAATCTTGGGGGATGCCCCTACAGCAAAACCCAAGAAGAGCTAAGCCAATAAGAAGAGAAAGTTGAAAGATACTCAAGTGGAGCCTGTTAAGGAATTTAAAATAGTCAAGCTGGAACAAGAAAACCCCAACAAGACTACTCGAATTGAAATAGATATGGGCCCCTACTTAGAGTGTCTTATGGTTAGTTTTTTGAGGAGAAATATCAACTTCTTTGCCTGAAAGGCATCTGACATCCAGTGAATCAACCCCAGCATTATCATGCATCGCCTCAATGTCAACCCCTTATACGAGCTGATCAAGCAGAAGACCAGGACATTTAATGTCGAGAGGACCCAAATCATCAAAGAGCAAGTCGGGAAACTCTTAGATGTAGGTTATATAGTAGAGATTCAATATCTATCTTAGCTTTGTAATGTTGTACTTGTCCCAAATGATGAGAGACAATGGCGCATGTGTAATGATTTCACATCTTTGAATAAAGCTTACCCTAAAGATCTTTACCCCCTGTCTCAAATATATTTACTAGTAGATTCCACGGCTGGTTGTAGGTTATTAAGTATGATAGATACATTCCAAAGGTATCATCAGATATTCATGGCCCCCGAAGATAGGGATAAAAAAATTTTTATGGTTCCCAATGGAGTTTATTACTTTTTAGTCATGCCCTTTGGACTTAAAAATGCTAAAGCAACCTACCAGAGACTAGTTAACTTTATGTTCAAGAATGAAATAAGCAAGTCTATGGAGATGTATGTCAACGACATAATTATAAAGATAGAAAAGACCCAGGACCATTTGCTCGACCCCAATCAAACTTTTACAATATTGAGAGCATTTGGTCTGAAGCTGAATCCAAACAAGTGTATGTTTAGGGTTTGAGGAGGTAAATTTTTAGGTTATATGATCAGTCAACGGGGCATTGAGGCTAATCCATAGAAGATTAAAGCCATTTTGGACATTGCCCCACCTCAAACAGTTAGAGATATCTAATGGCTGGTTGGAAGGATTATTACCCTTATGAGATTCATTGCTCGATTGGCTGATAGGAGCCTACCTTTCTTCAAAATTCTCAAGAATGCCAAGAAGTTAGGTTTTCAATGGAACAAACAATGTGATCTGGCTTTGGCCAAATTAAAATAGTATTTGTCCTCGCCCCCTATGCTTGTAAAACCTAAACTCAAAGAGGTACTACACATATACTTGGTTATCTTAGAGGCATTAATCAGCTTAGTCTTAGTCATGACCAGAGATGAAAGCTATCGACTAATTTACTATTGCAATAAGCCACTCCAAGGATCGGAGCATAACTACTTGGAGATCAAGAAATTTACCTTGGTGCTAGTAAATGCGGCTCTAAAGCTACGTCCATATTTTTAGCCTCATGCTATGATAGTTTTAAGCAACAAATCATTAAAGCAAGTACTGTGAAAGCCAAACACTCTAGGAGGTTAACGAAATAGGCCATTGAATTGGGAGAATTTGATATCACCTTCCAACCCATAATAGCCATCAAAGCGCAAGTCTTGGCGAACTTTATTTTGAACGAGTCAACCAACCTGAAAAGAGCATTGACGCCCCTCTCGCTTGGACTTTGCACATGGATAGATCATCGACCATTTTAAGAGCAGGAGCAGGAGTGGCTCTCTAATCCCTAATAGCGAAGGAGTATATTTTGCGATCAAACTTGGCTACGCGGTTACTAATAATGAGGCAAAATACGAGGCCCTCCTCGCTAGAATGAGGATGGCACTTGACTAAGGCATCGATCACGAACTCCTAGTTGGTAGTAAAAGAGGTCGAGGGAAATTTTGAGGCCAAGGATTCAACAGTGAGCCGATACCTAGTGGAGGTTAGAAAATTAAAACAATCATTCAAAAAATTCACCCTCAGTCAGGTACATCGATTTGAGAATGAACGTACGGATGCCCTGTCCAAATTTGCTAGCTCAACTAGAGGCACAAGAGATAGAATGATAACTTTTATGATCACTGATAGGCCGTCGATCAACCCACTCGAGGAGAACTTGGTAGGGAGCATCGAAGACACAGTTTCTTCGTGGCAGGATCTGATAAAACTCTATTTAAGTTATGGCACAGGCCCTAAAGAAAAAAATAAAGCTTGTTACCTTCGAGGACAAGCTGTCAAGTTTGTGCTCGACGAGCATGGCCAACTGTGTAAGAGGTTGATCTCTGGACCATCCCCAAAGTGCCTGAATCCTGACCAGGCTCATGAAGTATTATAGGATATCCATGCAGGCATGTGCGGGAACCATTCCAGGGGAAGATTCCTTGCGTATAAAATCATCAAGTGTGGATACTTTTGACCAACATTGCTAAAAAATACTATTGATTTTGCTCAAAAGTGTCCATCATGCCAAGTTCATTCGAACATCCTGCATTAACCCGCCACGCTCATGGTCAATGTTCAAATTTTTTAGCTATTCGACCAGTAAAGGATCAACATTTTGGGCTCACTGCCAAAGTCAATAGGTCAACAAAAGTTCATAATTGTGGCGATTGAGTATTTTACCAAGTAAGTCAAAGCTAAAGCTATCCCTAAGATAACAGATGTGGCCATTAAGAGTTTCATCTAAAAAAACATCATTTGTCATTTTAGCCTACCTAAGATCCTCATTTTAGACAATAGGACTTAATTCTAGAGTAGAAGTACCCAGAGTTGGTGCGAGGCCTTGGGAATCACCCAATATTTTACTTTAGTAGGTAACCCTCGATTGAACAGTCAGACAGAGGTGATAAATAGGATAATTCTCAACCACTTGAAAGCCAAAATACAGGATACTAGGTCGAGTTGGGCAAATGACCTCTAGGAGTGTTTGGGCATACAGGATAACTCCCTACACAACCACAGGTCACAACCCTTATACTTTGGTCTATAGGTCCAAGGCAGTTATCCCCTCAGAACTTATACAGCATACTGCTTGAGTGATTTATTTCTACCAGCTCAGAAACATATCAACAGAAAGCTTGACCTCAAGACTACTGATAAGCGAAGGTAAGAAGCCTACAACACCATGCAACACTATAGATCAAAGATGACAGACAACTATAATAAAATAGTTAGGCTGCACTGCTTTAAGATGGAGACCTTATTCTCAAAAAGATAGAAGTGTCCAAGATTATTGGCAAACTCAATCCGAAATGGGAAGGACCCTATACTGTTGTAAAGGTATCAAAGCATAACACTTACCAACTGGCTAATATTGATGGGGATGAGCTCCTTTACCCATAGAATGCCATCAACTTGAAGAAATTTCTATTATAACCATCCTTATTTTTTGTAATATAAATAAAGTTCTAGCAATACTGCTACCATTTGTTTATATTGTCACAACTGCATCTATATTGCACCACTCTAAGTTTCAAGTCGACAACGCAGTCCCAAGAGTAGCTTTCTGCTGCCAAATTAATTTTTAAGTCAATCTTGTAGTTGACCCAAAAGCAGCTTCACGCTGTCAAATCAAGTTTCAAGTCAACCCTGCAGTTGATGCAAAAGCACTCCACTTTGCCAAATCAATTTTCAAGTTGACCCAAAAGTAGATTCACGCTACTGAACCTAAGTTCCAAGTTAACCCCGTAGTCGACTTAAAAGCAGCTATATGCTACCAACCTAAGGATTTTTTACCCAAACTACAATCGACCCTGTAGTTAACTAGTTAGTCGGCATAATGCTGTAAATTTAAGATACCTCAAACTCGAGTAATGAAAATTAACTATAAAGTTGTAAAAATAGATTGTTGAATGTGCTCCAATAAAACCATGCACATCTTTCAACAATAACCTAAATTAACGATAAAGTTATTGGATTTTCTTGTTAACTAACATGGTTCTCAACTTATTAACCATACAATCACGACGATACAATTGTATCCAACAAGAAAGCTATGAAATTAATTTCATTCAACAAGAAAGATATCAAAATAATATTTCATTCATAGAAATGTTCATTACAATGAGAATGTTCATTACAACAAGATAACCTTAGAAAAAAATATAACAAGACAGCAACAATGACAAAAGAGAATTAGGAGATCAAGTTGGGCTCGACCCAACACTCTTTAATTGACTAGCCTGGGCATCTTTCTATGAGTCCTAGTTAAGCTTCAACATTGTTGATGCAATTGATAGAATAGCTTGAACCAGTTACGAGAACCCCGCAACATCACCCATGAAATTAGTTGAGCACAACATGTACTATGTGGCGTCAACCTGCCCATCCCTCATTTAGAAGGCAAGGTCCTTAGCGAAGGTGAACTCACTTGCTAATTTAGCTAGCTTGGCCTCGACTTAGCCTTTTTTTGTTGGGCTTCAAACATAGACTCAACATGAGCATTTATCGTAGAATTCTCTTTTTTGTTCCCATCGGCCATACCCTCTTCAAATTCTGGGTAAGGCTACAATTTCTTGTCCAGGGCAGGGCTTATTTTATCTTTATCTTCTATCCATAAAGCATAGCTAAGATACTCAAACTATTTTACCACCTTTTCAAATGCGTTACAAGCATCATTGATGGACAAAACTATGCCCATATCTTGGAAGGCCAAGCTTAGCATGAATTGTTCCATCACCTCCCGCTGCATTGTGGGGAGTTGTTAAGAGAATGCCTTTTAAGCCTCCTTGAGCACAACAACACAGTTGGTTGATCAACTAGATGAATAGCTTACCTACATATCCAAGTGAACCTTCTTTAACATGGAGTCCATTCAACCCCTCTCCTCCACAACCTCAACCAACAACTAGTCTTTTGCATTAAGCTGCTCCTGAAGGTCGACCACCTCTTTTGTCAACTGGTCAATTTGGAACTAGAAAAACTCGAGTTAAACCTTGAGGGTCTCTAACTCTCCTTCCTACTACAACTCCTTGCGATCTGCCAAGGCCAACTCTGACCAACGGTAAAAGTGGTATCCAAGTTGGCTCATCTAAAGTAGAAATTATTAGTAAATAACATAACTGGCTGAAAGAAAAACTCGATGAGAAAATAATAAACCTCACACTTACCATATTACAATGGTAGGCTAGAGCCCTAAGGGCACCAACCTAACTCAGGCCCATGAATTTTTGCCAGTCAGTGGAAAAGAGCTATGTCATTATACACTTGAGTGCGTCGGTACCCGTCGTCCCCAATTGTATAATGGAGCTGGAATCGTCACCTCTATCGTGGGTTCAAGTCTAAAGCAGGGTGATTTTAATGGGAGAATCTAAAATAAAACCCCATTGTCACGCTTGCCAAACAAGTCATAGCTAGTGACCGCCTTCTGCTTATCTTTATCGTCTGCTGTCTTTTTGGGTGAGCTCTTTTTTGTCGGCTAATAAAGATTCATGGGCTTGAGCCAGGTTAGGTGGTCATTTGTATTTTGCCTCAACTTGTAAGGTTGCTTCGAACACGCTCTGCTGATTGTGTAGGTTGGGGTGCCTGTTCGATTTAGGGCATGATTAGGATAGCGGTCGAGATAGCCAGCTCTGCTACAGGTGTATCTTATCGAGCAGTTGCTCAACAACATTCATCATTCCTCTAGGCTTTAGCCAAAGCCTCTCGTCTACGATGGGCCATCACTTTTTCTTAATCTGCCAATAAAAGATAAAATAGAAACAATCAAAATCGAGCAAAAAAATAGAAATCTATAATTATCATAGTCGATAAAGATCTCTACCTAGCCGGTCACCCATGGGCAAGTCAAGCATGATCAAAAATAAGCCAGCTAGCACCAGATATCTCTCCTCGGTTAGAACTAAGGCCTTAATCTGCCCAAACTCAATCAGATCACAAACAAAAGTGTTAGGCCAGCTGGGCATTTGGTTCCCTAGTATTTCAACGTGCCCCCTCCACCACCCTTTAGAAATATTAAACTCCTTAGGCCCTTTAACATATAGGAAATAGTTTTTCCACTCCTGGCCATATGATGAAGAGGGGGTTACCAGGAACTTTTAATATGGACGCACCATTAGATAATAGACCCCAGACTCTTCGATGCTACCTAACTTCCAGGACATGGATAGATGGTATAGGTTAGAAAAATTGGTAAAAAAGACTAGCTTACTAAACAGATGCATCAGCATAGCGAAACTATATATGGTGGCAAAGCAATTAGGTAGAAGTTGTATTATACAGACCTCGAGACCCCCCAAGAGATCGGCTATGGCTGGTGTTGGAGAAAACCTAAGGCCACACCTAAATCCCTCCTCAAATACCGTTATGCACCCCCTTAGAGATTGATGCATCCTATCTTAGGGCTCAAGCACCAAGAGTTCATATTCGTTCAGAATATGATACATCTCTCTAATTCGAATTAGGTCAGCGAGGGAGATTTTTGAGATAATTTCACTATAATGGTCTGGGATAAACAATCAACCATGTGATGTTAGCACTACACTTAAGCCAACATCGCCCCCAGAAGCAACCCTCTTAGCACTCGAGCTACTAGAGGTTGAGCTATCACTTGACGACCTATTAGAGGTACTCTCGGATGTGCTCCCAAACACACTTTCACCCCCAACCTCTCCCTAAAATTATATACTCTTAGACCTAGTGTTCTCACTATCTGATGCACTTGACATCTTTACAAAGCAAAACGAAGGAAAACAGAAACTTGGAGAAGAACTTATAGTTGATCGCTAGAAAACTCTAAAATGCATAAAGTGTTAAAGGACTCTAAAAGCAAGAACTCAACCAGACCAGATTCAGTAAAAGTGAAAAATAAATGTTCTACCCCATCTATTTATAGGTATTTGGATGTGGGAACCTAAGTGGCAATAATAATTGCACTGTCACCCCTTGGCGTTTCGTATACTGCAATGTAACTAATGAATTAAATGCATAAAATCCTGATCGAGTATTCAAAAATCCTAGTCAATAATTTAAAAACCCTAGTTTAATCTGCATAACCATTATTCAATTATCTACTCCCTACTTTTTCCCGTCAACAAACTCAATTAGGGTCGTGAGTGGAAAAAACTCATGATATGGGATAGCCCAACAAGCTATTGACTCCAGAGAGAATTTCTAGGCCCACTTAACATTCAAAGCCTAATGGCACTTTGGATCCAACTAGGCTGGAACACTCGACCACAACCACCTGATCGAGCGAATTGTCCTCCATCGCACCTAATGGGAGGCTTCAAGCCATTTTATCCATTTAGTCATTCCTCTAGTTGATCACCTTGTCTGGTTTATTATTATCGACTAGAGTGCTCACTCCGATGTTGGCTCATATCTTTGTCGTATTCAATATTTTGACAAGTAACGTGCCTCTACATTAATAACGCATGCCATCCTAGTACAACTTCTACCACCAACTCTAGTAAGGAGACGCACCCTCGAAGTACTATTTACCCTAGAAAGCAGGAGATGATGCCATCTAAAAAAGTATCAAGATTGATAATGACCAACAACTCTCAATTAAGGACAAGAACCCTCTATACTTGATAGGAACATCTTAGACACCACTAGGAGAATGCAATAAATACCTCACTGCCAGTCACTCTCCAGGTATGTTATATATACTATACACTCTTACTCTATTGTTTAATTATCTCACTCGACCAATACTAACTTAAGCTTGGAGTGCCTAAGCTGGGGTCACCTTGGCTAGTCTAACGTTTGCTGTTGGTTGCAAATCTCAGTCCAAAAAGAATATGACTATTAGATTGTTCAACCTCCCAGGTCAAATTAGCCCAAATACTACCTAATTAACTAAATACGACTTTCAACCTCTTTACTAACCAATCATATAATTTACATAGGGCTGTCATGAAATTGATTTAAATTTTATATATCTTTCAATCATAATTTTATTTTGTTATAGCCCAGCAGCTTGTAGCTCGAGTGGCATCAATCTTCCCTTATTAGGTAGGAGATCTTGTGTTCGACCTTATGTGGTTGCATTATGTGCACCTTATGTGCCTAGTTGGTAGTTTACAAGTTGATGAGAAATAACCAAATATAGTTGATGAGAAAGAGAAGATTCTGAAAAGAGATTTGGTCTAATGGTAGATTTATGTCTGCATGGAAACATGCTTAGATGATACAGTTAATAAATTATCCAAGTTCTTGCACCTTACTTATAAAAATGCATATTATTGCTTTAAGTTAGTCATTTCAACATAATTTCTTACTTATTTTCTACTTGTATTATTATTAATTATTAATTGTCATACTATTGTATTTATGAACTCTAATGTACTTTATGAAAATCTTGCAAAATTTATCTCTATCCTTTTAGGAGACTTAACAAGCCTAGTCATGCAAAATCTTGAAAAAGCAATTAAACAAACAACTAAGGGTACAAATATGATTGAAAATGAAGAGACTACGAACTTAGATACTACAAACATTATGGACAGAAATGATACCATAGAAGAAGATAATGAAAAGAAAGATGCTATTATTTCAAAAGGATAAAAGATAGAAAAAGTCAATTGTTTGGCTAGACTTAAAAGAAGTTAAGGATGTTGTTGATGGTCGTTAAAATTTCATACAGTCATTGTAAAAAGATGTTCATAATAAATAAAATCACTCCAATAATTCAATTGCATAGGCATTCCAAAAGTTAAGCCACCTTTCTTAAAGAAAAAGTTGTCCAAGAGAAAAAGAAATTTATGTAAGTATAAATTGATCTTATGACCAAAAAAAAAAAAAATAGATCTAGCATCTTGCCAACATTGCATGCTAGGAAAATGATATAAGAAAATGAAAGAGTCAATAGTTCACTGGATAATGATGCATGAATATATTATCTCTATTATAGAATAGGAAGGATTCAATTTAATGCAAAGATGTGGAATGCCAAAGTGGACAAGGATTTTAAAAGTAACTGCAAAAAATTGTTGTGTCATGTCTATAGGATAGAGAAAAAGAGGTTAAAGACTTTATTGAAAAGTATCAATAAAATTAGTCTCACTAAGACTATTGGAAGTTGAAGAACTAAAAGATTAAGTATATAGTTATAAGTGGTCATTGGATTGATCAAAATTGGCACTTACGAAAGCATGTGCTCAACTTTGTTCACATTTCACTTTCTTGTCAAGGTCTTGAGATTGCAAACATTCTTTTGTAGTGCTTGGAAATTAGGGTGTTGAGAGTAATGTGCACACAGTATCTGCAGATCAACGTTTGAGCTAATGATTATGTTATTAAAAACTTTAATGTTTATGTTAAAAGTAAAAAGAAATTGCTTTATGGGGGAAACATATTTCACTTTAGGTGTTGTGCCCATATTCTTAACCTTATAGCTCAAGAAGGTCTTTTTGAAATCTTAGATATTATTGTTGTTGTTCTTAATAATGTAGAGTATGTCTAATGATCACATGCAAGACTTAAAGTGTTCACAGAGATTGTGAAGTAACTAAGTTTGCCAGATTGAAACTTAGTTGATGATTTCAAACAAGGTGGAACTCTACATATTAGATGTTGGTTACTGCAAGAAAGTTTAAAGATATTTTTCCAAAGTTTGTGGATCAAGAGCCACACTATAGGAAAGCGGCCAAGTGGAGATGATTAGGCTAAATTCAGAAAGTATGCTCTGTATTAGAGGTGTTTTAGATAGCCAAGCAAATTATCCAACATTGTACTTGTTTCCTAATAAGGTAAATAGAATGTAACTGGTTATGGATAAGAACTCATTGGATAGTGATGACTTTATTCAAAATATTGTTAAGAAAATAAAGATCAAGTTTGATAAATATTAAAGTGGATTAATTTATTAATATCCATACAACCATTTTGGTTCCAAGGTGTAAGATGAGGGCAACTGAGTTTACTTTCCCAAGCTTTACTTTTCAATTAAAGTGGAAAAAGAAACTGCTAATGTTCTACAAACTTTATATGGACTTTATTTTAAATATGAGGCAATGCATAATATTGAAGAAGAATCGAGTGGGAAAGTAAAAAAGGGTAATCGTTCAAGTCCAAAGACTTGAAATTCATAATCTTTATCTAGTTGGTCTATGTATTTCAATTATATATTGAGGTCTTTGGAATCTATTCAACATTAAAAGTATGAATTTGATATGTATCTTGAAGAAAACTACTACATAGTTAATAAAGACAAAGGGAGAGATTTGATGTTTTGGAATGGTGAAAAATTCATGCCCTGAAATATAAGCTACTATCAACAATGGCTAGAGATATATTGGGCATTCCAATCACCAAAGTTGCTTTTGAGGCTATTTTTAGTATTGGAAATAGAGCGACTGATAAATATCATGCCTAATTAACTTCAGATACAATTCAAGTTTTGATTAGTGGAGGATATTGGTTAAATAAGTATTTTGATGTACAAAAGAATTCCAAGGTAAATTACTAAAATGATAATTATATTCAACTATTATCAGTAATATTTTATTATTGTATTTACTATTAATCTATTGAATTGTAGAGTGATAAGAAAGTAATATAAGTCATTCTCCTCGTTGATGATGAAGCTTCAAAATGATGATTTTCAGCTTCTACTTTCTCCTTTCCCTTATCCTATCTCCTTAGGCTTCTCGATTTTTCCCTACTAGGAGTTTGTTTGATCTACCCTTCACCTTTCGAACTGTTTTGGTCAACATACATTTTCAAGTATCCCTATAGGATAAGGCGTTTTGTTTCATCATGGAGTTGGAAAGATTCTTATTGTGTGATGCCCCTTCTGTTTGTGAAAGTGGCTTATAACTTTTGGAGTTCTTCATGGCACTTGTTTCATTGAGCTTTCTTAGCTTCTTAAGGAGGTTGCCAATCTAGATGGTGAACATGACTTCCTTTCTTGGTGTATTAAGAGAGGTGTAGTAGTGGAATCTCTTGATTGGGGATCAGTTGTCGTCCTTTCACTGTTTGTCATCTTTTTATTTTTCTTTATTATTCTTTTTCTTCTGTTCACGACTTTCATGTTTCATCCTGTTCATATCCTCTTGTGTCATATTCTAGCTAATGAGGTTAAATAACTCCTCTATTATCTTTGGTTGCTATTTGATTAGCATACTCCTTATGTCTAAGTCCCAAAAAAGAGAACATTAACCAAGAACTTGATCCTGGGACTGTCGATTTTCAACACCTCAATGTTGAATCTAGCAAAGAAATCTTGAAGGGATTCCTCCTCATTCTATTTAACTATGTAGAGATGTGTATGGGTGAGCTTTGCCTTTCTTCAACTGGCATACTAGTAAAGGAATTTGTCATATAGATAATCATAGGAGATAAAGGCTGGTTTCAATTTGATGAATCATTTGAAGGTTATCCCTTGGAATGTGAGGACTAACACCTTAGTATAGATGTGGTCATTATGTCCATGGAGCTATATCATATGCTTGAACCGTAAAAGGTGTTCATTTAAGTCAGTGAACCTATCATATCTGGGCAGGTCAGTGTGGATTTTTGCATCAATTGCTATATGTTTCTCAATTATTTTCTGAACAAATGCTGACTCCTTTTCCCATTAGAGTCAAGGGATATTGTCGAGTTATAGGTTCCTTTTAGAATTTCATCTTAAAATTTCCTTTAATTATCTGTTCAATTGCTGAACCTAATGGGAGACTTCTTCCCACTTTTCATGATCTGCCCAAGATAAATTCTGACTAAGTTGGGGCCTAGGGCACTTTGCCCTTTTGTGTTGTTGGGCTCAATAAGGTTGAGTGATATGTTCAACAAAATTTACTACTTCCTCCTAGGGATGATGTTGAGTCCGTTAGCACAGAAACTGCGCTAAGCTATTTTCACACCTATTATGGTGGGGATGCTATTCATCTTTTCTTCCTTCTTCCCTTAAAGTTCTTTCCTCACAATGAGAGGGGTGAAGAGTGGCACTTGTAGCTAACACCAGCTAGTTATTATACCTTTGTAATGCTACAAAAAGTTGAGCCAATAGTTGAGTGGATATCTGGTCACTTATCATATGCATAAGCTGTGGGATAGTTAATGTCCACCTAGTCTGATTGGGCACTTGGACCTTTCTGTTCTTGGGCCTACTGAGGTTGAGGTGGACGTGGTGATATCCTATCACTCTGCCACTTAGATGTGGCACACCTAGTATTCACCATTTTCATAGTTGTGGACTCGATATCGCACAGGTGGTGCCAAATGATGATGGTATTTACTATTAGATAAGAATGGTGTGCTAACAAAAGGGTTAGTCTACCTAAAATATGGAAAATAGTTAGAGTAAAATAATGGAGCGAATCAAGTATTGTAACCAATGAACGCACATTAGGCTGAATTAGCCCTCAGCTGAGACCCTCCGATGTTTAAATCAGTAAGAATTTGATCGAAGGACAAAGTGGCAGAGTGAGGGCTTAAGAGAGTGCAAAGTTTTACATCTGATTCTGTTGAGTAAAGGTATTATAGTATTCGTTGTTTGAGAGAGGGAAAAAGATTGAAAAAAAATTATATTCTTCCTACTGTCTAATAAAGCTCCTCTCCCCCATATAGGGATTTTAGAGGTCTTTTTAGGGTTGGCTAGCTATTACACTTTTGATTGGCCAAAAATAAAGTGCACACCTTGCATAATTAATATGGAGATGACTAGCTAATGGAGTCTTCAATACAAACAGGATGATGGTTTGGCTACATTCAATGCAAAAGTAACTTATGGTAGACAACATAATTAATGCAGTCGTGATCGGGACATGCCTAGGTTGCTTTATGGTTGACCACACGCAATCAAGAAGGTTTGGGCGTGTCTGATTGTGGGTTTCTTTCGCATCAAATGTTTTAGACTTAGGTCGATTGATTTTGCATAAGGTCAAGAACCCGATAAGTTCACCTATATGAAGTTTAATTAGGTATTTTAGATATATTTCTTATTTGAATAAATAATTTTATTTTATTTAAATAAATTATTTCAATATGTGTATCATTTAAGATGATTTAATATGTAATTTAATTAATAAATATGTTTTACATTTAATATAAATAAATAAAATTTACTTACATAAATAAATTATTTGAGATATGTTTACTATTTAATATTATTCAGAATTTTAGATTTTTATTTTTTTTAATTAATTCACTAATAGGATGAGAGATTTAGATTTTATTTTTTACTTTTTTTATCTTAATTAATAAATAAATTTAATTAAACTTTATGATATTATTTTAGATGAATTTATTATTTTAATATTATAGAGTATGTAATTCAAAATTATCAAATTATGTTATATAAAATAATACATTTTTCTTTTTATTTTTTAATGTTTTACTTATTTTATTTCTTAATTAATAAGTAAATTTAATTTATTCTAATTGAATTATTTTAATTATTATTATTATTTTAATATTATTGAGTATGTAATTTAAGATTATAAAAATTATTTTATTTGAGAAGTGATTTGATTTTTGTCCTTTAACTTTACTTATTTATTTTGAATTGATAAATAAATTTAATTAAATTTAATAAGTTATTTTTAATCCAACTTGAATCTAAAGATTATTTAATATTTATGAAATTTGATAAATAATAAAATATATTTAAATTTATTATGAGTAATTTAAATACTATTAAAGTTACACTCTGCTCCTCTATAGTATGAAAAATATTACAAATAGGTCAAAGGCATTTTCATCTAAAAAATAACCAAAATAGTAATCAAAGGGCATTTCTAGATTTTCATAAAAAAATTTGGAAGACTTCAACCATGTTTTTTAACAAAGACTAATGAATTATAAGAGAAGCAAAGCATCAAGAGAACCTTACGATTCCTTCAAACCCATAGATTTTTGGATAAATTAGACAAACCTTAAAGAGGTTTGAGTAATTACCCCTTTTATAAACTAATTGGTGGTTTATGGTACCTAACAAGAAGCACCTAAGTTTGGGATATGTTCTTTATGCTTATTTTTCTGTTTACTTAGAGTTGTCTTTCCAACATTTAGGTGATGAATAGGTTGAACTTATTTTAATTTGAATTAGAATGACTTATTACAGTAAGTATGTATATTATATTATTGAAACTTATTTGCTTACTTGTTTAGCGATGAATAGAGGTGGATGAGGGAAAGGAAGCAATGATGAGGAGTTGATTATTGAGTTTGTAATTAGCATGCTACTAATTGATATGAGATAACCCAATAAGCTAAGCAGGCCCAACCAAATAAAACTCAACCACCAAGATGAAAGGTATGATGTGGAAGCACCTAATTGGTCAATTTGCCATCTGGCCTAGCCTATTAACAATCAACTAGACAATCAACCATACTCGACCTCATTGGCTTTTTGGTTAACACAAGTATCAACACCTTGCTCAATCAACCATAGTATGGTTAACTAGATTGAGGATACCCGTTCAGCACTCAATCAAGGCGATTTGAATCTAACAAAGTTTCACTATATCAACCAGAGTCCACGCAAATGACTCAGAGGTATGTATTCTCCTCGACCTAAGAGGTCAAATAGATGCAACCACCTCTTTGCTGCATTGAATGCTCTGACAAATTGTGCGCCTCTGCATTAATGACATGTGTCACTAATATTACCACCTTTTCTGTTGCGCCAGAGTAGTGTATGCCTTTTGTGTACTATCATAACCTATGGAGCTGGAAAAAGCACCACCTAAAATAGTACACAAATTGGAGAAAACTTAACGGTCCTCAGACAAGAACAAAGGCCCTTTCTATCCTCACAAGGACATCATGGACATATCAACCTCACTAAAAAAGATATAAATACCCTATTGCCACCCTTCAACAAGTTATGCCCATTACCACAAAAGGCCTCACTCTGTTGCTTTATCTTATAGCTAATTAAATACTGACTTAAGTGTCAAAATGCCTTAGTCAATGGCACCTCAACTAGCCTGATGTGTGTTATTGTTGCAGGACTCAACCCGGTTATAACATCAAACTATTTTCTCAACCTCTTATCTGATCGATTGGACTGGTTCACAGCCCAATATACCTACAATTAGTTTATACCATAACCATTTATGGGAAACTTAGATCTATAATTAATAAAAAATGATTAGCACTAGGCGAGCAGTTTCTAAAAAAAATAGAATAAAAGATCCCCAATCGTTCTTCCATGACCTCAATAGGAACCAAATTTGGCTAGACCCAACTCTTAGCCAAAATAAATAGTCACCCTAACTATGCTCGGCTCATTCAATTGATAAGCGAGCATATATTAGCTCAGATCTCAACTCAACTATCAACTTTTCTCAACAAACATAACAATCAGCCTGGCCCAATTGCTAGCGCTACTCCCTAACCTTCACAACATGAGGAGAGGCCACAAAGAGAAGAGAGGGGTAAACTAGAGGCTAAACATCTACCCACATAACGAAAGGATAGCCTAAGGCAATTTTTAAGGGAAGAAATTTGACTTAACCCTCAAGAAGAAATGAATGATTTGGTAGACCACCTCACTTGACCCATTCAAGCCATGCGTGCACTAGGGTTAAGTAACCATGACCTTAAATAAATAAAAATCTATCCCGGCGGATTGGGAAGAATGGGAGAGGTATCCTACAAAGTACAACAGTTGAACAGTCGTTTGGAAGAGATTTCCAAGAGAAACACAAGAGGAATCCTCATTATGATGGAGCTCCCCAACTTCATCAGATGTAAGAGTCGTCGTTCATGTAAGGGATAATCAACGACCACATAGTCATCGACGCCAAGGTCTCTATAGGTCTAATTAGGTACGGTGGTTAATCAGACCTGAATGAGCACCTACTCTAATTCAAGCACATGATGCAGCTCCACGGGTATAATAAGTATATCCATGCTAAGATGCTAGTCATCATATTCCAAGGAATCACGTTCGATGGGTTTGTCACGCTAGAGCCAACGATGATTTACTTGTATGACCAATTTTATGACAATTTTCTTCACTAGTTTGCTAGTCGAATGAAGGTAAAGCTCCCCCTTACCTTCTTACACATAGTTAAATAAAATAAAGGAGAGTCCTTTCAAAAAAATTTCACCTGATTCAACACAGAAGTTTTGAAGATTAACAGTCCCTGGATTGAGTTTTTGATCAATGTGCTTTTCTTGGGTCTGTAACATAAAGAATAGGCTAACGAACTAGTCCGAGAGCGACCAAGGACAATGTAGGAGTTACTTAACCTTGTGGAGAGGTATATAACCCAAAAGGATATAAACAAACTCAAGTATGGTAATTCGAACAATGGCAAGAAGAAAGCTAAAGAGAAAGGTGATAGGCAACATAAAGATAGTTATCAATCTCTCATCAAACACTTCCACAATTATACTCCATTGAACACTGCCAAAAACGAGGTACTCTTTGCCATTCAGCACGACTACCTCCTCAAGAAACCCAAGAAGTTGATCAAAACTGAAGCAATGAAAAGATCTAAAAAATACTGTCACTTCCACAGGTAGAAAGGCCATGACATGAAAGATTATTTCAATCTACACAATTAAATTGAAAGGCTAATTCGACGAGGACACCTAAAAAAATTTATTGATTAAAAGGATAGACAAGAAATGGGCCCAACCAACCAGACTCCACGTAGAGAAATGTCGACTAGTCCAAGGAAAGAAAATAAAGGAAAAAAATCTACCCGTTATCCCCGCCCACCCATCAGATAAGTAATTGACACCATTGTTGGAGGTCAACTAGAGGGTACTCCAAGTTAGCAAAAAGGCAAAATCAAAAAACATTGGAATCAACCACATCTTCATCAGTCAAAATAATTTTCCAACTCTCAATCAATGCAAAACTAATCTTTTTCTCTGTTGTCAACCTCTTGCACATTGAGAATCAAGATGTTGACAACAAGTTAGATTACCCCTTGTTGTATCTATGGCAATAGCCAACTTTGAGGTCAAAAAGGTATTAGCCAACAATGACATCTTTGCAAACATAATTTTCTTGTTGATACTAAAGAGAATGAACATGGGAAAGCTTAAATTTAAACCTCTGTGCACTTTACTGGTTAGATTTGGGGGGTCATAGATCATCCCTAAAAGATCTATAAACTTGTCCACTTTATTTGGATAAGCATCTCGGCGAAGAACACTTATGCTCAAATATTTGGCTGTCGATACACCTTTTACTTTCAATGCTATTATTGGATGACTAGTGCTGAATAACTTTCGAGCCATAGTCTCGACCTATCACATGAAGGTCAAGTTTTCAATTCCTACTAAACTGGCAAACTTCTCTGCAACATGAAAGAAGGTTGTTATATAATCTCGATCGAGGTGAATAAATAGAAAGCCCAACCAAAACTAAAAACCTTGAGGGATATCCCAATAACAGAACACGATGAGTGACAGCAAAATAAAAAGTGAAGCTCAATGATACTAGTAGCATCAAACTTGCCAGAGAGTTCAAGATAATTTAGCTCGAGCCTAGGAACTCTGACAAGACTACTAGGATTAGAACAAATCTAGGAAGCAACATGGATTGCTTAATGGTTGACTTCTTCAAAAAGAATGTTGATGTTTTTGCTTGGAAAGCTGCCAACCTACAAGAAATTGACCCCAGCATCATCATCCACCACCTAAACATAGATCTCTCATTCAAACCAGTCAAACAAAAGACTAGGACCTTCAATATTGAAAGATGCTAAATTATTAAAGAAGAGGTCAACAAACTTTTAGAGTTAGGATACATTGTAGAAATTCAATGTCCAAGTTGGCTTTGTAATATAGTCCTTGTCCCTAAGAATAAGGGAAAATGGTGAATGTGTAATAATTTTACTAATTTGAATAAAAATTGTCCTAAAGATCCTTACCCACTACCTCGTATAAATTTATTAGTAAATTTCACTCCTGTTTGTGATTTTATTAGTATGATGAATACATTTCAAGATTATTATCAAATTTGTGTGGCCCCTAAGGACATGGATAAGACCTTCTTTGTGGTCCCTAATGATGTATAATATTTTTTGGTCATGCCTTTTAAGCTCAAAAGTGCAGGTGCAACCTACTAGAATTTTGTGAACTTTATGTTAAAAAACAAGATCAATAGGACATAGAGATTTATGTCGATGACATGATTATCAAAATGGAAAATGAACAAAATCACTTAGTCGACCTTGGTCATAAATTTTCAATATTGCAAGCATTAGGCATGAAAATCAACCCTAATAAATGCACATTTAGGGTGAGATAAGGTAATTTTTTGGGCTACATTGTTAGTCAAATAGGCATCAAAGCAAACCCACAAAAGATCTAAGCCAATATGGACATCACACCTCCTTGAACAATCAGAGACATTTAGTGCTTGGTTGGGAGAATTATAGCTCTAAGGCAGTTTATTACTCAACTAGCTGACAAGAGCCTACCATTTTTCAAAATCCTTATAAATGCAAAGAAGTTTGAATGGACAAAGCAATGCAATCAAACCTTGATCGAATTGAAGCAATACCTATCAACATCACTAATGCTAGCTAAACCTAAGGTAAGAAAAGTTTGGAATGTTTATTTGGTAGTCTCGTCAGTAATAATTAGTTAAGTTTTAGGCTCGACAAAAAATGGCACCTATCGACTTGTGTACTACAGTAGCAAAGCATTGTAAGGTTCAGAACACAACTACTTAGAGATCAAAAAATTTGCCCTTCTTTTGGTCATTGCAGCTAGAAAATTAAGACCTAACTTTCTATCTCACTCCATTATTGTCTTGACGAATCAACTATTGAAACAAGTGATGTTGAAGCCAAACACATTGGAAAGGTTAACAAAGTAGGCTATCGAGTTAGGAAATTTGACATCGTCTTCCAGCCCTGAACTACCATAAAAGCCTAAATGCTAGCAGACTTTTTCATGGAGAGACTTGACCTGCTCAATGAAATCAACTAGGATTCCTTTATTTAGATTCTGCATGTTGATGGCTCAGCAACCTCCACAAGAGGAGGAATAGGTGTTTCTTCGCCCTTTCCACAAGCTAAGAAGTATGACTTTGAAATTAAACTCGACTACCCCATTACCAATAATAATGAAAAATATAAGGTCCTCCTTGCCGACATGAGGATGGCAGTTAATAGAGGAGTCAAGTAGTTGACAGCTATCATTGATTTTCAACTAATTGTAGAATAATTCGAAGGAACCTTTGAGGCTAAAGGGGCTACAATGAGCAAATATTTGTTTGAGGTCAAAAGATTATAGCAACTATTCAAGAAATTCACCCTCAACCAAGTCCTATGATTAGAAAATAAAAGGGTCGATGCCCTATCAAAGTTTGCCAGCTTGAAAAAGAAAACCAGAGATAGAACCATCACATCTCTGGTCGCCAACAAACCCACCATAGGCAGTGCCAACCAGAACCTGGTTAGGTAGATCAAAGAGGCCTCTCTCTCCTGATAAGATGAACTAAAAGCCTACCTAAGGAAAGGAAGAGTTCCTAAAGATAAGGCACACACACAAAGACTCAAAGGTCAAGCAGTGAAGTTTGTGCTCAACGAGTATGGTCAGCTTTATAGAAGATCAGTTTCTGGACCATCATTGAGGTGTTTGACACCAGAGCAGGCTCAGAAGGTCTTGCTAGAAGTTCATTCAGGAATCTATAGGAATCACTCTGAATCATAAGCCCATAAAATTATCCAACATGGGTATTTTTGGCCAACTTTGCTGAAGGATGCCATCGATTTCACCAGAAAGTGTCAATCTTGGTAAGTCCACTCCAACACACCCCACCAACCTACGTCACCATTAGTGCCCATTCAGAACACATGGATATCCGATCAGTAGAGGATCGATATAGTTGGCTCTTTCCTAAAAACTACAAGTCAAAGAAACTCATAATTATCGTGGTTGAATACTTCATGAAGTGGGTCAAAGCAGAGACAGTCTCGAAGATAACTGACATGGCCATTAAAAGTTTTGTATGGAAAAATATTATCTCCAGTTTTAGTTTGCCCAAAGTTTTGATATCGGATAATGAGATATAGTTCTAGAGTAGGAGCATGAGGAAATGGTGTGAAAGCCTTGGAATTTGGCAACACTTCACTTCAGTCAAGAACCCCTGAGTCAATAGATAAATGAAAGTCACTAATAGAACTATTCTAGACCACCTCAACGCTCGACTTGAATGATCCGAAATGAGTTGGGCGAACAACCTCTCTACGGTGTTGTGGGCGTATAGAAACACCCCTAAGACCATCACATGTCACAGTCTCTATAATCTAGTCTATGAGTCAAAAGCAATCGTCCTAATAGAACAAATACAATACACTGCTCGAGTGACCCACTACAACCCAGTCAAAAATGATTTTGAAAGGGAATTTAACCTTGAAACAATCAATAAGCTACATTAACAAGCATACACAATAATGCAAAGATATAGGTCAAAGATGGCCCAGCATTACAACAAAGGAATTCGACTAAGAAACTTCAAAGTCAGGAACCTTGTCCTTAAGAAAATCAGTGTCATGAAAAATATAAGCAAACTTGACCTAAAATAGGAGAGTCCCTACTCCATGGTCAAAGTAGAAAAGCACAACTCCTACTGACTAGCAATATATAAATGGCAATGAGCTTTCTCAACAATGGAACACAATGAACTTGAAAAAAATTTATGTGTAAAAAGACTAAGATCTCCACTCGATTGTACTAAAGTATGATCACAAATTAATAAAAACTACTTTTGTTTCCATAGCTATTCACTCACACCTGCAAGTGGGGCTTCTAGCCTAAATTCATAAAAGAGTTGATCGTTTAAAGTCAACCATGTAGTCAGCCACAAACCAATTTCAAACCATAAACTAAGGCTTCTAGCCTAAATTCATACGAGAGTTGATCATTTAAAGTCGACCACAAAGTCAACCACAAACTGATTTCAAACCTTAAACTAAGGTTTCTAGCCTAAATTCATAAATGAGTTAACCACTTAAAGTCAACCCCATAGTCAACCACGAACCGATTTTAAACCATAAACTAAGGATTCTAGCCTAAATTGACAAATAAGTTGATTATTTCAAGTCTACGCTGTAATCGGCCCTAACCCAACTTTAAAAACAAATTGCTTCTAGCCCAAACTAATAAACAAATTGATCATTTAGGTTTGGTACTCAACCACTAACTTAGTTTAGAACCAATCGAACATTATACATTTTTATTGGTAGAAGATTACATTATTCAACTAGTTATTTGAAAACAAAATGTTTATTTCATTATCCATCAATGTAATCAACCAACAAAAATCAAAGCAATACAAAGAAAGACAACAAGTTGACAATATGAAAATTAACAGAAAGTTGCACTTCATAAATTGGAACCTCCAAGTACATCATTACAAAAGTCGTTTATAAACTTGAATTAAATCAAAATGCCCCATAGGGTGAACAAACTTGAATTAAATAAAGCAACCTAAACAACTACACCCTAAGCTTGATCCCACCCATTCCCAATCTACTCCTTGAGCAGTTGCCTTATCAATAGCTTCATTGAGCTCATCTAAGGAAGGCACATGAACAATGGCAGCAGGACCTTTGACCTCTTGCTCAGGCACTAAAACAAGCGCTGGCTAAACCACCACCGCTGGTCAAGAAAGGCCTACCTTATCGATCAGAAAAATATGCTTGATAAGAAAAAAAAGACATAATGTTAACCTTGTCATCCTTAATAGCGAAGGTAAAGTTAATAGCAAAGGCAAACTCATCGGCCACCATGGCCACCATGGCCACCCTTGGATGGGGAGCAACAAGAGCTTAGATTGCAACTGCAGCTTCAAACCAAACTACAGAAATGTTATTTTCAACTAGTAGAAGGTCAAGATAGTCCTAGAGTTGTTCCATTTACATTAAATTAAGATATTCCTGGTCCTCAAGATAAATTTGTTAGCCCAAAAATTCCAGCTACTTCATAGCTTTATTCGCATCATCGATCGAGAAGACGACACTAGCGTCTTAGAATGCTGAGCACAACATGAACTACTACAAAACTTCTTGTCAAATGAGCGGCAGCATCTTAAAGAATTTAGATCAAATGTAATTCATGGCGATGTTGTGCCCATAAGCTCAATCAGCATCATAGTTGGCTTAAGCATCCAATTTGACCTTCATAGTAGCTCATCCATCTTGCTCTTCTCGACCACAATAGTCACGAGCTGTGCATCTTTCTCCTCGAGCTGCTTAGTCAGCTTCTCAATCTTTAATTGCACAAAGTCGAGATGAGTGTTGGCCATTTCCACATCACTTTACTGCTTCTAAAGCTCTTCTCGATCACCGAAGGCTAACTCTGACTTCCAATAAAAGTGGTACCCCAGCTAATTCACCTACAATGACAACAAGTTTAGCCACAAAATTTAAACCTAAACTTGGAATAAATGAATTAAAATTCAACTAGATAATTACCATATTAGAGTGATATGTTAAGGCCTTCAAGGCCTTTAGCTGGGTCATCTCGAGATGTTTCTTCTGGTCGGACACGAAGAGTACGACCATCATCACCTTCAGCAACGCAACCATAGTCGACCCCAACAACAATATCGATTGCGTGTCTTAGGCCCCCATCTCAAACCTGAACCTTGGTGGTGAAAAGTTAAGCAATGGGAATAGGTCGCCATCCGATGGAGACCCTAAGAGATCAGCCTCGATTGGATGGGTCGAGATAGCAACCTTCTATTTTTCTTTATCGGTAGCAATTTTCTTTTAGGCCAATCCAGATTGCCCAACCGCCAATCCTTCTTGTCTAGCTGAGAGGCTGCTGGTCTCGATAGGTACTGGTCGAGCTGGTTGAGAGCAAGAGTAAACACAATTGCTTATGGGTGTGGAGCAATCTAAGGAGTACCCTCTCAATAGGCACTCACCTAGTAATGCTCTTGCACCCTATGTTGATGTGTCATTGCCTATTGTCAAGCATAATTTATGAATTCAGCTCAATCTGAAAAAGCAATAAAATGAACACATCAACATTAATCAAAAAGCTAAAGCAAATAGTCACTTAAGAGATAAATAAAGGCATCTACCTAGTCAAGCATCAACTATTAAGTCCAGATAAGCAAGTAATAAGCCTACCAGCACCAAATTTCTCTTCTTGATATACCAAGTCACCTCTATCTTACCAAACTGGATTAAACCCTGAATAAAAGTATTGGGCCAACTATGGGTCCTATTTCCCGACATCTCAATGTGCCCTCCCCACCACCCCTTGAAAATGTTAAAACCAATCCCCTCAAGTGCTTGAACATAAAAATATCATTTTTTTTCACTCTTGGCCATGGGAAGAGAAATGAGTAACCAAAAACTTTCGACAAGGGCAATTGGTGAGATAATGGAAGCCCAACTTCTCTATGTTACCAGATTTTCAGGACATTGGGAGACAAAAAAGATTCAAGAAATTAGCAAATTTGGGAGGCTGGTCATATAGGTGTATCAAGACGATAAAATTATATAAGGTTGAGAAGTAGTTAGGAAGGGGTTAAGTTATGCAAACTTGAAGGCCTCTCAGCAAGTTGACCATAGATTGTGAAAGGGAAAACCTAAGCCTACATTTAGTGACTCCTTAAACACCATTATACACCCGATTGGAGATCGGTGCATCCTATCAGTGGGTCCAAGGCAATCAACTCAAACCCTAAAGAAATGTGATATAATTGTGTAAGTAACTCAAGGTCCCCACTTGTGGTCTTAGATACATAAGAGGTGAATAATGGTCGAGAGTGAATAACCAACCATGAAACACAAGAGGTTAACTCGACCTCGCCTCACCCCTAGCATCACCCCAAGCATCATTGGAACTGCTAGACAAATCTAAGCTATCACTGGAAAACTCGCTAGACTCACTAATCAAGCTACATACCACCCTGGTCGAACCCAAGTCCAACTTGGTCTCCTCATTATCACTCCTCCTGTCACTATCCCCACTAAATACGCTCAACATATTGAATATGCAAAATATGGTCAAAGTAAACAAGTATTGAACTAGCTTAAGATGGCAGAAGACTTACACAGTTAGCAACTTTAAGGCAGAACTCGATTAGCTGAAAGCTTAGTAAATGGCAGTTTCAACCTCAAGAGATGCTGTAAAATTGTAAAATGAAAGTTTTCACCATGCCTATTTATAGGTTTCAGCTAGCGGGTTATTCAACTAGCTAAATCAACTAGCTACTGGCTATTGATTACATATCCACCAATTGCCTTCCTATACTGCCCAACATAACGATCTCATTAAATGCATCAAAACCCAAGTCGACTTTTGAAATATAAACATTACCAATGTGTTGGACTCCTCACCAATCAAATCCAATTTTTCCAAGTCAACTACTTCCCATCCCTTATATAACTAAACTTGATCACCATGAAATTTTTAACGTTTTAACATATGCATTTTGTCTATAATCATCACATATTTTAAAATAATTTAATCAAATATAATTTAAAAAAATATCTATAGCAAATTTAAACAATTTTCGGAACTAAATATGATAGAAAGATAAAATTATTCAAAATATTGTGATCTAAGTGCCTTTTGATTTATTCATTTTATCAAAACAAATTAAATTGAAATAAATCTAATTTGAGGTTGGTTAAAGATATGGGTTCATATTGTTCAAATACTAGGCTTATCTACCTACACTTGGTCAAAAGTTTGTTTTAACTAAATTTGATAATTTGTTGTATATAAACAAATTATTTTGTTGGTTACAATTCAACAACGTTTTAATCTTTTAGACCTAAATAACCCCCTGTCAAAATAATTGTTTATTTGGGTATTTTAAATCAAATAATAAAATAATAATTATATCATCTTAGTACAAATATAAAGTCAATTTTATCGCTGATATGTAACATGATTTTTAATATTTAATGTCAAAATATTTGATAGAAATAAAATACCCTTTTCATCCCTAAAGGAAAAGAGAAGAAGAAAGAAATGCTTAAAATTTGCTTTGGAGTTAAATAGGTAATTAAAAAAAAAAAAAAACACAGAGCGATTTCGCTCCTTACTCCTCACTCCACCCATGACCCGCTGTGCATGACAACGTGGTGAGTTTGGTCAGATTCGGGATCCATCCTGTATGATAATTACTGTTATTAAAACTCCTCCCGCCCTACTTTTGATTTAGCCCCGAATATGGTGGATCTAACCCATTTAACTTGATTTTTATATTTTTATTTTTTTCCACTTAATTCACTAATTGCAATAGAAAATCTAATCAAAATTAGTTTATGGAATGCCAAACTTGGATGAAGATTTCATGAAAAGAATTCTAAATTTTTAAATTTTAACTAATATTTATATGTATATATTAATATATTTAATTATTTATTATTAAACGATACGGGTTTAGTAAAACCTGTAATCCACCCCGAACCAAGTCAGGTTCCGAATATTTGGACTAATACCCATCATAAAACCCATTTAATTAGCCTAAACCTATCCCATCTGAGATGGATCCAAGGCGAGGTCCCAGAATACCCGGACCATTACCATGCCCATGACCCACTTACCAACTCTGTCTTTCTTTCCAATAACCGAACAACAGAAGACCACTCCAAAATCTGGAAAATAAAATGTACTTGAAAAACTAAAAATAGAATTATATGTGGAATTATTGTGTAAGAATCCTAAATAGCCCCAAAATAATGTACTAAAAAACTAACGACAGACTACGTTTGGAATTATTTTTATAATGAATTTCATTCTCAGAAAATAAAATTAAAAAAAAATAATATAAAAATTTAGCTACCACTCCACTGCTTAATCCATGGCCAGGGGAGAAAAGAAGCACTAGAAAAGCAAAAGTAGAGGTTATTTTCCTAGAAATCTAAATCCAGAGGGAAAAAAAAGTATTAGAAAATATTGAGAACACTGAACAGAGGCTATGCGTGGAATCCTTTCGACCCTCGGCAGACAGAACCAAACATTTCCACAAAATCCAATTTTTCCTTCTAAAATGTTATTAAAAATACTCTTCATTTTTAAATAATTATATATATATATATATATATTTCAGCATATATATATTAATTATTACTAAATACAGACATATATATTTTTTAATTATTATATTATAAAAATTACATATAATAATATAAAAGCTTTATGTTACATTATTAATGAAAAGACATTTATGATATAATGTATCTTTTTCCTAAAATACAAATCAACATAATTTCATTTTGAACATAGTATATAATTTTATTGTCAAACTATATTCTTTCATTACTTTTATAATGTCTAATCTGTTGCAAGACATGGATGGTCTAATTTCTTGAGGCATTGTCCTACCAATATTTAACACGAAAAAATTTATTCTTATGAAAAAAAAACTTATAAAGTATTCAAAATTATAAATTCTTTTAATATAAAATAAAATTTAATATTATTTATCCACAAATAAAATCAAACATTAATAGTGTATTCTCTCCCTACATCCCTTTTAACACGGCCACACTCTTATCACTTTCTAAAACAATATGACTTCTCTTACATAATGCAAGAAAATAATAAAAGCAAGACCAATAACAATCATTTCAAGGAAAATCTTTATAGGAAAAATAAAAGACAAGGTATCGAAATTGTTATTACAAATAATAATATTTGATAATTAAACACTCAACATCTATTCTCATAATATTTCTAGCAAACGAAAAAATAAAAATAATAATAATAAATACTAATTCCCAAAATACTCTTTCAAATTAATTGGCTTATTTTCAAAAATTACATATACATACATATACATATTATAATAATTTATCATTACTTTTACAATTTAAAAATTATATCCAATCATCATGTGTACATATTATATATTTTATTATTATTTTTATAATAAAAAATATTATTTAATTCTATTTCATCCTAAAAGTCCAACAAAAAATATTGATTTGACTGTTATAATAGAAATTGTCTCCTTTTAAAATATAAACAAATATTTCAAAATTTTCCAAAATAATTTTCTAACTATTCCCAAAATAAAAACAAACATATATCATATTTTTCAATACAAATTTTATATTCCCCAACTTCATTCCCAAAATTCATTTTCTTAAAATATTTAATTCAAAACATACCATTCATCTCCAAACATTACCTAAATATTTTTCCCTTTTTAAAAAAATTACATTTTTCGTAAAAAATAAAAAGGAAAAAAGAATATCACTCCCTCAACTACCCAAGGTGATTATGGTCCATTCACCCCACTCCACATCCGCCTTAAATCGAACCCCAACCTCCCACTGCACTCTGTCTCTCTCTCTCTCTCTCTCGCACTAGCACATATTCTACTGGAAAAATGGATCCAGTTTCCGAGTGGGGCAACAGCCATCTCTCCGCCGTGGACCCCGAAATCCACGACCTCATCGAGAAGGAGAAGCGCCGCCAATGCCGCGGAATCGAGCTCATAGCTTCAGAAAATTTCACTTCCTTTGCCGTAATGGAAGCCCTCGGCAGCCCACTTACCAACAAATACTCCGAGGGCATGCCAGGAAACCGATACTACGGTGGCAACGAGTTCATCGACGAGATCGAAAACCTCACGCGATCACGCGCCCTCCAGGCCTACCGCCTGGACCCCACCAAATGGGGCGTCAATGTCCAACCATACAGCGGCTCTCCTGCAAATTTCGCTGCCTATACGGCGGTCCTCAATCCTCATGATCGTATAATGGGTCTAGATTTGCCTTCAGGGGGGCACTTGACCCACGGGTACTATACTTCGGGAGGGAAGAAGATCAGTGCCACGTCTATATATTTCGAGAGTTTGCCGTATAAGGTTGATTCGCAGACAGGGTATATTGATTACGATAGATTGGAGGAGAAGGCGTTGGATTTTAGGCCCAAGTTGATTATATGCGGAGGAAGTGCTTATCCCAGGGATTGGGATTACAAGAGGTTTAGAGCGATAGCGGATAAGTGTGGCGCCCTCTTGCTCTGTGATATGGCTCATATTAGTGGCCTTGTTGCTGCTCAGGTAACATACATTTCATTCTTTTATCTTTTATCTTTTTCCTTTGTTATTATGCATTATTATCAAATGGGAAAATGAGTTTGATATGTTTGCTTCATTTATTACTAATCTTAATTTATTTGCATGTTTCGGTTATGATTATATTCGTTACCATGACATTACAGATCTAACTGTGATCTAGGCATTTTCACCGATATTTAATTGTTCAATTTTGTTGCATCTGGGATTCATTTTGGCGGGTGCAAACTGCTCCATAAAATTAAATTGGAAATAATGGGAAATAAAATCTAACTATTTTTTTCTTCTTTTTATTCTTTTTGGTTGGAGTATTCATTTGTTTTCTCGAGCTCGTACAATACTTTAATCAAAGTGTTTTGTATGTTGGCATTCAGATCCAAGAATCAGGAATGGTGCTTCGGTCTTGTCATTGGCGAGAGTTGTTAGGCTTAAAGTACCCCATTTTGGGAATTCTTGCTAGATCTGACTAGATCCCATCAATGATCAAGCACACAACGAGTGATATAGCACTTGCCTTGTGATTGTCCATTCTCTTTTTAGTGTACACCAGTATAATTCCCTTGCCATGTGATTTAGCTTGTGCTCAGTTACACTCAGTCTAGACTAGAATTTCTTGTTTTCAAGATGCTCTTGACTTTTCAGATCCAATTTTTTGAATGGTTCATTTACATTCCTATTGGTCTTAATAATATGAATCAAGGATCATAATTTTTCTTATGTATAGTGCTTATAATGATTTTGATATGATTTCATATTAACTCTTGAATCTCTTTCTGCTGCATTGTGGTTGTTTGCGTTTACTCTAAAAATTCACTATTTACATATAATGTGAAAACATGGTGCTTCAATATGAAAATCATAGTCATTGTTAATGGTTCTAGGAAGCGGCAAATCCTTTTGAGTTTTGCGACTTGGTGACAACTACAACTCACAAGAGTTTGAGGGGTCCTAGGGCTGGCATGATCTTCTATAGGAAGGGTCCCAAACCAGCCAAGAAGGGCCAGCCAGAGGATGCCGTATATGACTTTGAGGACAAGATCAACTTTGCTGTGTTCCCCTCTCTTCAGGGTGGTCCACACAATCATCAAATTGGTGCTCTTGCTGTGGCCTTGAAACAGGTAATGTCCCCTGGATTCAAGACTTATGCTAAGCAAGTAAGGGCCAATGCAGTTGCTCTTGGAAATTATCTGATGAGCAAAGGATACAAGCTTGTAACTGGTGGAACTGAGAACCACTTGGTTCTGTGGGATCTTCGTCCTCTTGGGTTGACTGGTAACAGCTATGAATTTGATTATGTTGTGAAGAAAAGTATTTAATTGGCCTTAATTTCCATTAATAGATTAAAATATTGCTTTGTTTTTTCATCAGGAAACAAGGTCGAGAAACTCTGTGACCTTTGCAACATTACTGTTAACAAGAATGCTGTGTTTGGTGACAGCAGTGCTTTAGCCCCGGGAGGTGTTCGTATTGGTAAGAATTTCTATTCCTTTCTTGTTCCTGCTGGTCTAACATCGTTTAATTTTAAGTGGAGATTTTGAAGTTTTAGTTGACATTTGCAGTGACTAGACATAAAGTGGAAATTTCACTCTAATAACCTGGAAGATCCTCCTGCCTTGCATTGTAAATTGATTGTTGGGAAGCAATTAGAGTTGGTTTTACTTCAATTAGGTTATTACTATTCTTGCTCTGTTTGAAAGTTGAAATGGCAAAACAGAGCATATAAATGTAGCTCGAAGTTCAAATTCCTAGTAATTTCTCTGACTATAATTTGCTTCTAAATCAGCATTTAAAATATGTGAAGTTTTTTTTGTTGGACAAATGAGAGTAATTGGATTTAGATGGTACTTGTTGCCTTCAGGGATATATATATGGGATACTTGGTTGATGGAGCTCCTTGCCCAGGATTCTGCATTTTGTTTTGTCCTTTAGGATGATTAATAATTTCTTGCTTATTTCATTTTTATGTAATTATGTCTTCTTTCCTCAGAGGCAATTGACTGACAATTGTCCTGTTTTTAGGCACTCCGGCCATGACATCTAGAGGGTTGGTTGAGAAAGACTTTGAGCGGATTGCTGAATTCCTTCATCGGGCTGTTTCCATCACCTTGAAGATCCAGAAGGAGCATGGTAAACTTTTGAAGGACTTTAACAAGGGCCTTGTGAACAATAAAGACATTGAAGAGCTCAAGGCTGATGTCGAAAAATTTGCATCCTCATTTGACATGCCAGGCTTCAAGATGTCTGAGATGAAGTATAAGGATTGAATCAATAAATGCATCAACACATTTCTTGTTATTATTAGGCTCTCCAGTGCATTAAATTTTGTCTTTGTATTCATCCAATGTGTATTTTGGTTGAAAGAATAATTGTTGTATTTGCCTACTACTTCCGTTTCCTACTATTATAGGTTGACCGAATTGCCTTCTGTTTGTGGAAACTTTAAACAGTTCATGAAAGTATAAAGCAAAAATCTTTACTAGACTTCATATGCTAGCGGTGATTTTATTTTCGAGTTGACAGTTTTTCTACATTTCCTAGAAATATGGTGGGAGTAGAATTTGCCAGCCTTCTTGAATGGTTCCCGTTTGATGATTCTTTCGTAATTTCGGTAATTTGGTTGAGTTTTTATGGCCTTTATGGATCAGGTTCAGCTCTCGTGTGATCTAATTTTAATTGGGATTTGGTTGGCTCTCGTGTTATTTATAATTTCAGCTGGAATTAGGTTATTCACCGCGGATTTGGTTATCTCTAAATGATTTCATTTTAATTTTATTTCAATTGGAAGTGGGCTATTCACCATGAATTCGGTTACCTCTAAATGATTTCATTTCAACAAGAATTCGAATTCATAAAGAAAACCTAAAGTTTTTACTGATCTTGGTTAAAGACGTTCATACTTCATAGAGAACGACCTGTGTATCTTAATCAACTCTCTG
>JACGDI010005479.1:417826-428643 GCA_014898725.1 Jacaranda copaia | reverse complement strand
TATAAATACATCTTTAACTATTAACAGTGACTGTTCAAACATTATAATACATCACTGTTTGTCAGTAAAGATAACCGGATATATTATCATATGAAGTTGCTTTATTATTATGAAATTGCAACTAATTCAGTGGCACAAGCCACGATAAGAGTGGGGTGTCCATCCATGTGTTGATAAAAAATGGTTCGATGTGTAAACCTTTTGCGCAAAGATACGTGACTGCAGTGAAAAGATAATTATCTTACTTGCAAAACAACGAGAGCCCGTATATTTTTAGGGATGAAATAGAACGACAATCCACGTCTTATCCCATTCCACATTTATTTTGAATGATTGAAGTCTTTAATAAAACTGTTGGCCAATTACTGTAGAAATTATTAATAAAATGCGGCATCCCACATTTAAAATGTGATTGTTTTATTATACCTTTAACACTGCAACTTTAAATAATTTTTAATAGCCGCACCAATCAAAAAATTTAAAAATAATTCAAAATATCTAATATGAAAAAGATATTTATATTAAAATAATTTTTAAAAACGATATATATAATGTAAAAAGATATTGTATTGAAATAGAGAAAAAATAATTTATTTATGCTAAACATAAAAAAGAAAAAATAGTTAGATGTTATATTGATATTGAGAAAAATTAATTTTTTATGCTATATAAAAAAATATATTAACTAAGGCTACTTGAAATTGTTTATTTTGATAAATGAGACAGGATGAAAGCCCACATCTTGCCTCATCAAATGTTTACTTTGATTAATTGAAGCTTGATATGAGATTGTTGACCCACCACTATAGACATAAAAGGTGGAATATGACATCCCTCATTTTAGATGTGATTGTTTAATCACACCTTTGGTACTGTAACTTCAAATAATTTCCGGTTATGGCGCCAATTAAAAAAATTAAAAATATTTAATATTAAAAATATTTTTATATTAAAATAATTTTAAAAAGACCGATATATATAATGTGTATAATTTAATCTTTTATAATTTAAAATAATTTATCTAAGATTTATAGAACATGTTTACATAAACATTCCCAATACAACAATTTAATTTTATCATTCATATCATCCCACAAAGTAAACATCCAATCAAAAATATAAAATTATCCTAATTCCACTCTTCATCCCTCATTTCATCCTATCACCCAACATCACATATCTAAAAGCACACGAGGCCTTAATTTTTTTATAATTTATCCAAATTTTATAATTTATGTTTATGTAAACATTCTCAATATAACAATCTAATTTTATCATTTATATTATCCCACAAAGTAAACATCCAATAAAGAATATAAAATTATCCTAATCCCACTTTTCATCCCTCATTTCATCCTATCACCCAACATCCCATATCTAAAAGTACACGAGCCTTGAGAGAATGGATCAGTAGTGGATGCAGCTTGAGAAATCCAACAGTCAATTTCAAAATAGTTTAAGACAAAGGGAATATTATAGCATCCATACACTAACACTGAAGCTGGCTACACAATAATGCAAAAGATATGACAGAGAGAAGCCAATAATTACAGTAAATTGAAGAAAACAAGCAGTGCAAAATCTGTACGGACTCAGCATGGTCAGTCGAATATCTCTTGGGCTTCAATTATGCTATGCTGACTGAAAGGGAAGAAAACATGCAAATAAGTTACAGGCAACAGAAGATGTGTGCAAATTTACAGGATAAAAGATTATGGTCCAACATAAGCCAGACAAGCAAAGAGAATTGGGCTTACTAGTCATCCTTAGTGATGCGGTAGTACTTTTCAGCATGTTGCCGTTGGCCAATAAGTTGAGCAAACCGCTCATCATGAGTAATGACAATGAGCTGAAAATTCTCTTGGCCTTTTCGGTCCTCCATTATTCTGATGACGTTACAGGAAAACAATGAAGTAAATGAAAGACAACTCTGACAATGATATCTTTGTTAATTATAAGTTATCCATACCTAAGGAGAGCTGCGGCAAGACTCTCAGAATTAGGGCCATCTAAATTTGTAGTTGGTTCATCAAGTGCCAGTATTCCACAGTTGAGGCAAAAGGTTTCAGCTAATGCCAATCTTATGATAAGTGAAGCAAGGACCTACAAATAAACAGAATCAAATTGGACAATGGAAAAAGAAATGAAAATATTTTGAGCGTCAGTATAAAAATCATGCTAAACTCTTAGGTATCATTTGCCTTTTGACCAGCGCTACATCTTCCTCTCATCTCTAGCTCTGCATCACCAGTTTGCATTAGGACCTGCAGTTTAACCAAGAGTTATATTTATATTAAAAAAACAAAAAGAAAAAGAAAAAGAACAAGAAGAGGTTTAATTAACAAATGAAAAAAATCTCAAGTTCAAAAATGGTTAAGAGAAGATCGTGCTTGGTTGGAATGAATATTTAAATTAAACATATTACGCTGTTTGGAGCACACAAAATGGTATGGGTTTGGTATTATTGGACATGGATTTGTAAACTTGATAGAGTAAAAACAGATGGAATGCAGATTAATCCACGCAGTCAAAATTTTAGAAATGGTCAGAGAGGCCTTGCACATGTCAGCTAGCAAATGTAGTTCAAAGCCTCGGAGTATCTCTTGAGAACAAAACAGTGTGAAATTTTTATGGAGAGAGTAAAATGGACAGTTCTGTGGCAGAATGATACGACGGGGTTTTTTCTTCATTTTTCTCATAAGTTTTTTGCCAAAGATATTACAGCTAAAGCTAGAAGAATTGTTCAGGGGTGGGGCGCATCAAGTCCACATAGAAGGTATAACTTTTAATGTCATCATACTGAAATATTAAGATGTCAATAGCAAGAAAAGCCAATCACAAAACCATATGTACCTTGATGGTTTTCTTTATTAGTTTCGGCAATCCCTACCTAAGAGTCTCTTATTGTTTGTGTTTTAAGTCTCGTCATTTGTGGCATTCAGCAGCTGATGAATATGGTGCAGTCTCTCCTTTCGGAGTTGGAATAAGAAATTTTGCAGGTCTAGGAACTTCATAAGGCTTCATTACAGTTTTTTTTAAGGAGATTTTAAGAAGGCATTGCAGACACTCTATGTTCTCTTTCATGCCTTGAAGAGATTCCAAGGTTGTGTTTTATCTTCTAAATTTTTGCACTTACAATAGCCTTCCACATTTAATTACTGGAAAAATTTTAATTAAAATTGAAAGGTTTTCCTGCATCACATGATAATTTGGTCATCTTTGGGCTCAAGCCTGAATAAGAAGACCAGCCCAACACTGCATAAGGTCATCGCGTACTAGGAGTATTTCATTCTCTCAGCAAGTCATGGGAATGCTGATTGATATATAAAACAAAAAGAAATGAGGCTTCGCACAAGTTGAGTTAGTTTTTAATTGCTTCATAATAAAAATGTTCTTCCTGGGTTGAGGCACCAACTGGTTCCCAAGTCTACAAGATCGGGTCTACCTGAATTATACATGCACAATAAAGCATGAATGCCAAGTGGATGCAAGGAATATCAAAGAGGTTCATGTGCATTTAAGTTTTCAGACTACATCAAAAACAAAAATGTGAGGCACTTATATTCTTGATGCTTTTGGTATTATCTCATACAACATACTGATACAGGTAAGGTAGAGAAATTTGAAGAGAAATTTCCCATCCGCCTTTTCGTATTGGCAATGGGAAAGGTCCTGTTAGTTACTTGAGAATTTAAAAAGAAAAATTACCTTATATCTGTAAGATCGAGTACCAGCACCTTCAGAATCAGAATGAATGCTAATATAATCTATATCCTGTCCCCTGTAAGTCTGCTGCCACAGTTCCCTAATAATCTTATTTATCTCCTCCATTTTCATTGTGTGGAAGCGCATGAGTGCTCTAAAATATAAAGAAGGATTTGCAGGAAAGATTATCAGAATAGTGTATGGTTGTTATTGCTAGAATAGTATAACATGAAAATATACAAAAACTGTGTAAACCATCACTTTGCATGGGTGAAAATTGATGGGATGAATAAATTGTTGAATAATGAAGAAAAGGGTTCTCATTTATCATCCGTCCAATTTGGAGCATTTAATATAGTTCTTTAAGGATGCCCTTTTTTTATAACTCATTTAAGACCCACTCCCCCTTTTCACCACCAGTGCAACATACCCAAGCTGTTATTCCATTCAGAACTCATTTGAGGTCTCCATGTAAATGCCTGCTCAAGTGATACAGAGGTAGCATAAATGAAGCAGTAATTTACTAATTGAACTGAAGAAATTTTAGCAAGACATATGCATTTCCACCCTTTAGCAAAAAAGGGGTTTTATATTCAATAGAAACAGGGATTGATATTTGCCGTATATGGCCATGTATGGAAGGATAGAGTTCCCAAGAAACAGCCAGCCTTGAATTAGGGGCAGCTATCTGAGAAGGATGAGTTTCCAGCATCAAAAGCAGAATTAAGAGATGTTCGATCTAGTTAACTAATAAAGGCTAACTAGAAATTGAACTCAGACGCAGAATAAGCAGATGGATTACAATGAGATAGTGAATGGAGATTCTAATATTGAGCAACAATACCTCTCAATTAACATATGCAACCAAAACAGTGGAAGGAATGTTCAACGGCAATAGCTGCTCAACAAAGAACTTGTCGAAAACTTAAAGCGGTGGCCATGACTTAAATGGCAGTCGGGAAGATAAATAGGAGACAACAGAAACAGTGACAGCTGATCAAAGGTGATAAAAGGAAAGAGTGGAGACAGTGTGATACCGCAGGACTTAACTGAAAGAAACACCCCAAATTAGCTCACGGTAATAGACCACAACAACAGAGGAGAACCATAAGGGGAGCAGTGATGGATGATGATACTGGTGGTAGGATATGGCGATGGTGGAGGACAAGGACATATAAAATGACAAGGATGACAATGAAGTGATGAAAGTGACAGCATTGGCATGCATGTACCTAAACAACTATTAATGTTCTTAAATACACACCCACAGTCCAAACCTTAACAATCTCAATCTGCTTACCCTCAGTGTGTCCTCAAAAGAAAACTTCAAAATAACTCTATCAACAATCACTAAACAAATGCTTAAACAGAGGAACAATTGAATGTTCAAGAGCTCACTTGTCAAGTGCTTTGTAATATCTGTCTAGATCCTTGTTTGCCATCTCAGTTGTCTGTCAAGAAACAAGAAATTCAAAGCTACTAAAACAATCAACAACCTTGATGGGGGTGGGTGGTGAACTGCAGATGGGTGCAACTTAAAATTATAAACTACCTTTAGCTGAATTAGCTGATCAAAATAACGCTTGTCAATGTCTTTGTATTGTGTCTGTTTAAGATCAGCTTTGTTCCTATCAATGTTGTTCTTGTATACAGATAAGGTGCCACGGAATCTATTTAACTGCCAACCAGAATCCACCTCTCAGCCATTGGAAATGGTAATCACAATTCAGACAAGCCTGTGCGACATCATACTAGGGAGAGAAACTAAAGCCAAATGCATTTAAGAAATTGATACAATAATGATAAAAAGTGCAAGTGTTTGTTCTCGAAGAGAAAAGAGCAAATTATGACTTTTGAGGGTCTGTTAACCACCCACTATCGTCAAGTTCCACACATTTTGATTAGATTTTTATTTGGGCACCTCTATCTCATTATCTAATATCATTATAGAGCATAAACAATTTCCACAAGAAAAATTTTCAAACCTCCGTGAGGAGACCCTCTCGTTCTTGTGAGAGTTTTAGAAGCAGAGCTTCAGTTTTGGAAAGACCACCAATCTTCAGTACACTATCTTCAAGTGATTCAATCTCCCGAGTGAGCTCATCCACTTGTGCCTTCAATTTCCTGTATTCTAAGTTCTCCTCTATATTGCGCCTTAATTCTGCCTGATTCCGACTCAGGTCTCTACTCTTTTCCAGTTCCTTCAAAAGTTCATCCATTCTGGTTTCGCAATTTCTCAGCTCAGATTCTGACACAGTTTGCTTTTCTTGTAATGCTTTCAATTTCTCCCCCTTATTTAAGTTATCATACCTGGAAAACAGATAAAAGTTATGGAACGCATTAGTGAGAGGACAATACCAATACCAGATCTTATTGCCCAGAAAACAAACATACTCTTTGATTGTAGAAAACATATTAAGCAGTGCATCAACTTCCTGCTGGTGTTTTCTATAATGGTCAGCCCGCAATTCATATTCATGATTAAGCTTGACTTCCAAATCGTTGTAGTCATCAAGCAGTTTCTTTTTCTCCTTCGATAATGGACCAAGAGCCTCAGCCAAATGCTGAAATTTCGAGAAATAGTAATGCATGAGATAAAAGGCGAAGGACAAAAGTACCTGTATTCATCAAACTCATCATAATATATAGTCATGGATATTAAAGAACTAACTTTCAACAAAGTTATGCCAAAACATATACAAGGTGTCAACCACATCCTACCAACATATAAACCCAGGCTAACAACTTTAACAAAGCAACTCCAGTCTTTTCAAGAAAACTAGCTAAAATGAGCCAAAACGGCACAAAGAAGGATAGCCCCAAGTTTGATAGCATTTATCCACGAATCTAAAATGAGTTGCAACCAAATCTGGGAACAACTAAGATGCCATGTTGACAAAAGATTCTATTCAACCAACAACATCTATAACATTCCTAATGAATGATTATCTCAATCAAAATCACCATAACATAACAGCTAATAAATGTGATTTACAACTAATATTTCTCACATATCACCCAGGAAAAAATGATGCTGTTGCTTAAACAAGCCATCCAGAAAGAAATAAAATTCAAAATTGAAATTTGAATGCAACTCAATCCAAGAGAAACATCAGGGACATTAACAACATAGAAATTAGAAATCAAGGGCACATTTGTTATAACCTTCAGTACAGTTGATCAGTAACTATATTACTTCTCTTGCTGCTGTAGATCTGCCTTGAATGAGAAAAATTCTAAGAGCTTGGAACATTATAAGAACCAAATAGAACTCCAAGGTTAAGATATTTCAATAGTTTAGATTTATTTATATAATACAACACCTTTGCCTAGAACAAAGGTATCAGGCAAATACACTCACTTCCACTGGTTGTTAACTTTTGGTGCCACTTTACATAGAATACATATTTTATAAAATAATGCACTCTTTCAATACATGTTGAGTATAATGCATGCACTGTTAAAATATTTTATGCATACTTCCATGTGCACTTGTACTTCTTTTCAGAGGAAATCCATGTAAACTTCCGGCAAATTCGATGTCCCAACAATTATCATATTTCATGCCCAATCTTAACTGGTCAGATGGTTTAAGCAAATATACAGTAACTTCAAAATTTAGAAGATACAGAGAACAGATCCTAAGCATTTGAGATGAGCCTTGTGATTAAGGCAGTCATTCCGCCAAAAAATTATTTGGATGAAGAAAGATGTCAGTGTTAAAAATTAATGAATTCCTAAACAATAAATTAAAGAACTTTCAACTATTAGCAGCTTAGAGATTTTTCAGCTACTTAGCTGCCCCCGAGTGAATATAGGCACTGAACCAAACAAATGGACACATTTGTAACAACATGCACCCCCACCCCCAAAAAAACAAAAAACCTCCAGCTCTGTGTGACCTTGTAAGTTCCCAAATGCATTTTTTCAGCTCACCAAACCTGACCATAGTCTAGAATGCTTTTATGTACTCAAAACTCCATTTTCACAGCAGTAGAAAACTGTTAAAATCATTGTTCTTACCCATCAAAGAAAAAGTGCAGAACAAAATTAAATACCTTCAAATCAAGCTCAACTTGACTTTTCTCTTCAGCCAGGCGATCTAACTCCTCCTCTGCTCTTTTAATGTTAGATAATATATTAGCAACCTTAATCTTTTCTTCCCTTAAACTATTCCACCGTAACTGTAGTGTTGACAAATCCGATTGCATTTTCAACTGATCCTCTCTTAACTTGTCCAGATCTTGACTCAAGGTAATCCTGATGATCAACAAATACACACAATTAACACATATTACAGGGAAGAACCTCTGCGCTTTACAAGATCTAAGGATGTAATTCAATTAATTTCCATGTTAAGGTTAGAAAAGCAATAAAGACTGCAAAGCAAAACTTGTTCCGGAAAACACAAATTAGTAATCATTCTGGTGAAAAGGAAATGAAAGTCAAAGACCTAGTTCTTTCCAACATTTGCAGCTCCGATAGAATTTCTTCTAGGGATTTGGCACCTTGCGCTTGAACATCAAGTTTGCTTTCCAACTCACCTACTTGTCTCTGCAAAGCTTGCATCTCCTGGAACAGCCTATCAGCAGTTTCCACAGGTTGTATCAAGGGGTCAACTGAATCCTTTTCAGCCTTTATTTGAGCCAAAACACCCAGCACCTGTAGGTAGAAAAAATTGTTATGCAGAAAGATGGCAGGATGTTTGCAGAGAAGCATGCATGTACAGTTTAAGCAACAACACAGAACGAAACAATATGCCAGGTGGCTCTTTGCCAAGGCAAGATGGGTAGTCAGAGAACTAAAAACACAACTAATATGAGATAAGAATGATATCTTCCACTGATAGTTGGGGCAAAATATTCTGGTATGTAAAACAAGTTGTATCAAACAAATCCCGTGATGTTACGAGCACTTCATAGTTGATATTGTATCATCAATAAACTCAATTGAAATGAAATTTACAGCAAAGAAACAACATTAAGTAAAGCTACCCAATTCTTTTCATCTTGTGCTCTAGAGAATCTAGGTTAAGAGAAATCTTGCTACATAAAGACAAAAGATTCCTTTAATGTAGCACCCACTTGCTGATTTTCCTGGATATCTCTAATGTTTGTCTTGTGTCAGAACCACGGAGTACAATTTTTCTCTTTGAACTCTTATTTTGAAATCCATAGTCATTAGTTAATACAAACTGATAAACACTTGCCGAAAACATCATTGACAAAATGCCATTTTCCATGCAAAGACAGAACTTCCAAAACAGTGCCAAAGTAATCTGACAACTCTTACATCATTAATGCACAAGAAATAGAGATCTATGCCTTTAAAGCATTTTGGTATTAACCTACTAAAAGATTGATGATCCTTTCTCAAGCATAGTTTTAGAATATCATTCCTTCCAGCAAAAAAGTTCAGACAAGGCCATAATCGCAGGAGGTCTTGTAAATCATGCAACTGAAAAATTGCTGCAGAAAGGCCCGATGATAATTGACATGCTCACAAGAAATGCATAACTGAGTAGAAAATTTTTCAGCCCCTCCATATGCACATTATGTCTTTACTGACGGGGGGAAGAAAAAACCATGCTTGGTATTTCGCAAGCTATTAAATCAGCAAGGGAAAATTTTGGACATCTATAATCCATTGACCAGTATATTTAGATATTTAAGAGCCAGAACAGCATTTGAAAATCCAGTCATGCTCATTTGGGGAAAATGATGGCATACATGAGTCTGCTGATGGTATATTGAGTGAGCATATGACCTTCATAATAGGGAACTGGTGCACAAAATTCCACAAATCCAAGGGAGAAATATGTACAATTCAGCCTTGAATGAATGAAACTGATTAAAACAATCAAGGTTCAGTATGCCCATTCAGGGCTCCAAACTATTGCTAGGAGTATTTGGTGTATGCCATAATCTTCTAGATAATAGTAGCTTTTCTTAGTAATGCAGTGGTTCAAATTAGTTATGGTGGTCAGATATTAACAATATTCAAAGTCCTAGACAAACACTTACACAAGGACAGTCACAAGTTTTTATTATATCCAAATAAATGCACTTATATAACACTTTGTTGAGGCAGTATACATCTTACTTAAAGCATAAGCATCACATATGAATGCTAAAGATTTTTTTTATTTTGGTAATGAGTGCCAAAGATATTCTTAAGTTTGCAGCTATCATTTGTCCAGTGTCAAGAACCCATGATTCATAGTAGAGCAAATATCAGCCATAATTTCCTCAGCACTCATGTAGCCATTTTATTTAACAGAAGTTGAATAAGGCATTCATAGAAGAGCTAGATAAATGAAAAGAACAAGCTCTGAATAGCAAGCACAAGATAGACAATTAAACCCAAAATATACCACAGTTGATAATTACATCATCAAGAGCCTGATTCTTTTGATCCAGTTCCTCATTTAATTGATTCAGGTTCTTCTCCGCAAGAGGAATCAATTCCTTGCCCGTTTTGGCATATTCTTCATAGACCACTCGGAGCTTGTCTAATTGCTGAAACTGAAAATCAGCATTTGAAGAGTCTACTGCCAATACTTTCATATGCTCAGCAGAACTTGTCGCTTTCATTCTTTGCTGTAATGAGCTCAAGGAATTATGGACATCTCAGCTAAAGTATTACAAGTTAGATGACATCTCATAGACATTAAATTTATGAAAGTAGAACCTTTTTAACAAATTCATCTTCCTCATTTGCTGAAAAAGGTCTCTCACAGCAAGGGCAAATGTGATGAGCACGAGCAACTCTTTCAAACGGATCAAACATTTGCCTCATGCCATCAGCAATGTTATATTTACTGCATTTAATACAGTAAATTAGAGGGCAATATTACTGTCTACACACCAATAATACATGCAGGAGACTGGTATGTACAAATAAATGTAAAACACAACACCTTCTCTGGACATCTCTCTTTTCCTTGGCAGTCTCTAAGATTTTAAGATATGAGTCAACACCACCTGACTGCTGATCCAAGGACTGAAGTTTAGATTCAACAAATCTCTTTTTTGCTGCATCAGGTTCAAAACTATCAATAAGACTGATTATGTAGAGATGCATAGCATTCTTCAGAATGTAAGAGGGGCTAG
>JACGDI010005479.1:400335-417726 GCA_014898725.1 Jacaranda copaia | reverse complement strand
CTTAGAAAAAAACTTGTTTTATGAAAATTTTCTGTTACAAAATTGAACAACACAAAGAATAAAGATAGATCCCCTTCATATTCATAATAGAATTTCATGAAAATTTCCAGTAAAGCTTACATTCCAGATCTTTGTGGAATTTGGACAAATTACTGCTGACTTCTTGTATTTTCAACTTCAACGTAGTCACCTCATTCCTGGCTTCATCAGCTTTTTTGTCCAGATCATCATACTCTTTTTGCAGAGAACTGTAGGAGAACATTTCTTAGAGAACTAGAGTAAGAAAATAAGAAAGAATAATAGCTCAAGCACATCAAAGATCAAATTTGCAACTCAAACATTCCTAGAGACACAGACCCTTAAGCAACATTATGATCAAATCAACATTCTGAATGGAAATGTATAGGAAATTTTCATCACCAAATCATCAGACAATTATTCTACTCTTGAGAGCCACTGCTTCATTTTATTCAAACTGCTAAAAATCCAAGCAGAATGATCTATCAGTTTCTGAATTTATTTCTTGTACTCAGAGCACTGAGCAACAACTCTAACTGGTTCTGATATCTATTCTGATGCAAATTTGGCAAAAGACACTGAATAATCTATGAAGGATCTTGAAGCAAAACATATTGTGTTTGCCTTTCCACTTGATATGTGTATGAAGCACAAACCACACCAATCCAATACAACCATCAAGCCAGACTGCACAAGTGCACTAAACTAATTCTAAAGATGTTTCCTACTTCAATAATTTGCCATGGGAAAAAGTGTGATTTAATTTCAACTACTCCATCCTGCAAAAGTTGCAAAACTTCAACAGATGATACAGTGTAAAAATTATAATGATTATAATAAAGTTAAAACCAGTCAATAACAAAGACTGCTGTTCCAGAATACAGCCCTCTACTTATCAGGCAACACATAATATCAAAAGGCACATCCCCCCCCCCTCCTTTCTGTTATTCCCATAGTATTTCCCCATATCCCCCATCAGTTAAAATATCCTTGTTTCCCTCCCTCTCCCTCTCTCATGATTGATATCAAAGTCATCCTTGTCTGCCGCCCTCTCTTCCTTCTCTCTTTCTCATGATTGATATTAAAATCATATTGTCTTCTCTACTGAATACATGATTTAGCTAACAAGCCAATGAGTATCCACATCTGCAGGGTGTAAGCAAATGCTTCCTCAAGGGGAAACAGTTCTAGAACAGCAAGATTTTAGTCAAAAAAAACCATGAATCATGCCTTAAACTTGTAAACCATCTTTTGGGACAAATCTTAATGTCGATTTCTAAGGTTCTTTCTAGATTAGCTAATATTTTCATAGAACTGTATTTCCACCTTTAGAGAATTTAAAACAAGCACTATTGGGACTGCTCTTGCAGAATGCTTCAGTAGCTCCACATCATTCAGATATATTCAGGAAAAGGAAAACTATATGATCATCAGCCATTAGTTATCTACCAATTATGTAAACGTAAGAATTTTTTAAGTAAAAATAATAAAAAAATAAAAAATAAAAAAAATAAAACTAAAAAAAATCCATATATGACTTGCTACGGGGCAAATAATATTTCTATTTCCAAGCCTTTTCATCCCACCATTGCGTTCCAAAGAATACTAATTCCTAAACCACAGCTCTCAAGCATGAAAACATTCTCAAATTTTCTAGCTCAAGGACCCATTAATAGCTTATAACCTTCTTTCATAAGGTAGCAGGATGACTTTAGCAAAAGCATCCAACAATCCATTCAGATAAGAATATTAATTTTTTCATGCCAATCTCCAGGGCCATTTAAGTATGAAGCTAAATCACAAGACCGAATATTTGTAAAATTTATTAGCAACCTTGAACTGATGATACAAATGGTTACAATTTCTACAAAGCACATATTGGCATCAATTTATTTAAATTAACCATTTAATGTAATTAAGGCAATGACACTATTTACTCAAAGTTCTGAATATGCATTATAAAGTCAAGAACAGTCTGCATGATTAACTTCAATTGATATAAGCAAATGATAGGTAGGTTCAACAGGACTTTCATTACTTTTATTTCTTCACTTTCTACCAAATCCAGAATGTAGCATGAATAATATGACCTTCAAATGTACCACCACTCAGCATCTTAACATAAATATATTATGCATGCACTCCTCCCTCGCAATTCACAAAAGATCTATCAAGACATTAACCATCGGCCCATCAGCATAAAAGGAGATGATTTAGATGCTTCAAATACTATCTTAGGAATGTAATCACATACCTAAATAAGAAAGTATTAAACGTAAGTCTAGATCAAGTATCTTAATTTACTCTATCATGACCTCAACCTTCAGTTCACCATTATTCTATCAAGAAGCCCAAACTTTCGGGTAAATGCCTCTTTAAGATCAAATTTCAAACACTTGTTTCTCATTTTCCTACAGATCATCACTGTTCGATTGTCAATTTCTATAACAAGAATGAGGCTGCCCGATGAAAACAGACAGCAAGCCCTAAACTGACTGAAACCCAAGAGTTTATGCATACTCTTTACCAGGCTGATAGGTTTAAAATATTTAACCTTTTGAATATGCACTTTTCAGAGCAACTGCACTAATGGTGAATTTTTTTCTCTTTTTCCTAAACCTAAGAATTTTATTGATGATAAGAAAAGATTGAACTCGCAAACTACACATCAGTAAGAAATTTGAGTTTGGTAAATAGTTGAATGCTATACATCTATCACATAAAAATTAATCTCAATGGGAAAAAGTAAATCAGAATAGCGCTTCTGGGATGCTTCAAAGGTTACTTATGAAGTAGATTCCAGTGAAAGCACAAAAGCATTAAACATCAAAATATGAAATACCTTGGTAGTACACTCACCCAAGGAAAAGTAAAATATAAAAATAATGGTAACAACCTTTGAACCTTAATAATTTCATTCTTCAAATCCTTGTCAGGTGGAATCCTTCCCTTGAGTACCCCTCTAATTCTCTCCTTGCATTCATCCACTCTAGAAAATATTAGGGAAATAAGTGTTAGTTAAAAATATCAAAATCTAACATGAAATAGAATGATTTGAAAAGGATACAACACAAACTTAAATTAATAGCAACTTGCATTCTCCTGTGTTTCTTTTTGTGGTTTTCCAACTCTGCTTTCTTAAGAGAGAGTGCAACTCTATCATGGGAATCAGCATGCACAGCATCTCTTTCCTTTTTAAGAATCTCAATTTCTTGATCCAAGTTAAACATTTCAAGTTTCTTTTGTCGTACAGTCAAATCGAATTCTCTTGCAGCAAGTTGATTAGCTTTCCTTTCCACCTCAATTTGCTGCATGCTAGGAAGACAATATCAGTCTGCAACAAAAAATAAAAGGCTACTATTGAAAATTGAAGCAGCACTGTGCAATTACCAAGTTCCTTTCTCTCTCATCAATCATGATAACATCAACAGAAGCAATTTGAAGTTCAAAAGAATCACGCTCAATCTCCTTCTCTTGAATATGTTTCAAAATGCCAGCCTGTGACAGAATCATGCAGAATCAATTAAAAGAGCATAGATAAAGCATAGCAATCATACTCAAAGACAAACCTTCATATCTGCTTTAGCCTCCTTCTGGGCCTCAATTTCTTTCCAACGGTCACTTGCATGCATGTATTGATCAAATGTTGCCTTAAGTTCTACTTCATTTGATTTCTGATACAAAATAACATCACAGACAATGGCCATTATTGAAATCAAAGACACATGCAATGAAATTAATAGAAGCTAAAAATCAAAAAGTGGCTGCCGACCCCAACTTGACAAGATAATACAACCCCAAGAAAACCAAATGAAGTTTCTAAGACTGAAAACTGGCAGTATGAAGTACAAGTTTGAATGAGATGTATAGTTTCAGATACATGGCTTCCATCACATGCGAGTTGCAATCCAACATATTTTATGAGTCGTACGCTTATCAGCATTTCCACATAAGAAAAAGAAGTGCATAAGAACATCTCCAGAAAAATATATGCATAAAACAAAAGGATTCTTTAACATATTACCAATCAATATTTCAAGAAAACTTTCTCTTGGTGTTAAAGTTAGTAGGTTTAAGAATGTGTAGTCAAGTGGACACGATAAAATTTTATAAATCTACCACAAAAATATTAATCACAGACGTTCAACCAAATCCATTTTCAATGTAGAACTCTAATCGATTTGTGCGCCAATGAACTAGAAGTGAAGGCTACTTGGGTTACCATGAAATTCAAAAAGTCCAAACGGTCATATTTTCGTCAGCATTCATATTCACAAGAACTTAACAGGCTAAATCCATAGTTGGGAGCATTATTAGATAATTATTGTGCAAGAAATCCCAGCGGCATGAGAATATTACAGGTTGTAATGGAACCTGTAACAAAATGGCTGAAGAAACAATTATGAAGCCACAGTGAGAAAATAGCACCTTCTTTTCTTGCAAGTCCTTGCTAAGATCCTTTAACTTTGATTGAATTCGACCACTAAAGTCAAAAGCAACCTCATCACTAAAGGGTCCACTTGGCAGAGCACCTAAATTGTGCTTCCTGAATAGGCTTTGAATGATTGAGTCTCTTTCATTCTTCAAGGACATATGAGCCTGATGACCAAATATAGAGAGTAGATAATTACCAGGAAATTAGAATTTAATGCAGCACAGTGTAGAATATCATGTTGCAACTTGCAAAGTGAGCAATGAAAATTACTTCTGCGGTAGCTTGAAGTTTGGCAATCTCCTTCATATTGTTTGCAATCACATCTGCAAGAACTCGACTTTTATCCTCTATATCTGCCTTTTCCCTTAACAACTTGCTAATTTTGGATTCTAAAAGTGCAATCCTTTCATCAAACTTGGATTTCCACTCATTCAGTTCTTCATCAGTGTCTAAGAAAAGAATATGAAAACATGAAGAAACTCGCCAACTCTGATACCAAGGATAAGAAACACCAGAAACATATAAGCAAAAAAAATGAAGAAGCAAGATAGTACTGTTATTTGACAGACCTTCATTTTCCTCAGTAAGTGCTGCGTAACGCTTCTGCAATTCCTCAAACTTGGATTTTCTTTCCCCCGACTTTGTAGCTATCTGACTTTGCAATTTTTGTAGGTCCTTCAACAGTGATTCCGTTTTATTAATCTCCCTGTCCATATTCTCAATTTTTATGTCAAGCTCCTTCATTTGACAGTTTAACTTTTCCGTCTTTTCCTCATCTTGTACAATGCTTTCCCGCAGCTAATGAAAACAGCACCAGTTAGTTAGTTTTATCTGAAACAAACTCATCAAAATTGATAGTAAAGCATCTCTTCGGAACTGTAAGGTTTTATATTATGATTAGACTATGAAGGAAAATCTGTAATAATGCATATCCCATTTTTCCTAGTTCATGAATTTTTCTGACATGACAACTCTGGGTTGGGACTCCAATCAATCTAGTTCTGCAGCTTATTGCTCCAAATAGAGCACCAGTGGGTGGCTAATGTCATGTCATCCGGAATGCAGTGAGTTCTGTCATATCTAACAATTGGGTAGTACCTTTTTGGGTTTATTTTAAGTATCTAACCTGCTTTTCATTTATATTTATGTTTTCATTTTCATTTTCTGTTTTCAATATTTTCAAAAGTTCAACAGTTAATTATAGTTTTGGAAATGAAAATGAGATGTAATCGGATGATCTATCCAAAAATAAAGAATAGGGCAGGTATATTATTGAAAATTTAGATGATTTATATTCTTATGGCTAAAAAGATGTGTCTTCTCAAAATGTAGGTGTATTTAAATTATTTTAAAATGATCATGAGCATTTTATGGCAAATTAAATTTGCATTTGATTGATGATAATCGGATGAAGGCAGGTTTAGAAGAAAATAAAAATAAGGAGTATTTCAAGTGAAAATGTGTATAAGCTGATAGTTGTCAATTTTCAAATAGTGACAAAAACAAAAAGGAGGTTTGAAAACATAACAAACACCCCCTAAAGCATACAATGGTGTCTAGGAAAATTTGTTTTTATGTAGGAAATTAGGAATACAAGCTTTAGTCTGCTTCTTTAGCTCTATGGGTACAAGTTCATCATTAACACCCCAGAACTACATGGATAGACAACTTGTATTCTTGAACCCTCCTACTATTTAGTGGAAGAGTTAACTATGTAAAATCTGACCTTACTGGAGCAAATTTCCAATTTACTTAATACTGTATAGGCAGCATCATAATTTTTTAGAAACAACTGACTATATTGAATGTGCCAGTCTTAAACTTACATGTTTTGTGACAAAACCAGATTGGACAGGCCAGCAATTTACAGTCGAACCCAGCCAGACCACTTAGCTCTTAGAGAACATTGGTTATGCTAATCATTTCAGCACATGTGAATCAATTTTCTGATTAAAATCAACCCACAAAGCTTATTTCCTTCAGAATTATAGTGAGAAAATTGAAAGAATTATAGCAAAATCTTGGAAAGTATCTCAACACTCAACAGAAAAAAGGAAACCAATTGTCCCGCTGCAAGTTTCTCTTAGAAACATTGCATCTTGATAATAAAAATAAGATCATAATTTTTAATATATTCATTAGCGAATGCCCAGGCAGTGATAAGAACCTTAAAAGCAGCATCTTTCAGTGTCTGAAGATGCTCCAGTTTCAGCTTATATGTCTTTATCTCCTGTGCCTGATCCTTGTGAAGCTTTTTGATAACCTCTAATGCCTTCGTGTACCTATGAAGATAATGAAAACACCACATATTTTCAGTAAGAACTACAAGAAAATGTATTTTAATGAGTAAGCAATAAAGAAGAAACCAGATATCATAATTTCTAGCCATGAAGAGGGAAAATGTAAAGGAAAATGGTCTTCCCAAAGGATTTCAAGGCAGCAAAATATGTGCTTGAGGATTCCCATAGAGACTATGGCTATGTTTGGTTACATTCTCCCAAAACATATTTGTTCTGGGAAAATATAACCAAACATTTGCCTTCCTTTTCTCCCAAAATGGGCTCCTTAAATGGCCAGATTGTCCTTACAATTTAACCGGCAAATGACCAAAAACCCTATATTCTTTGCATCACAATCATTACCAATTACATATATACATTTACATATCACAATATTTTATTACTATATCAAAATAAAAATACTACTAAAATCTATTAATACCCTCAAAACCTAACAAAAAAGCATTGATTTGAATACTACAATAGAATTTATCTCCTCCCAAAACATAAACAAACATACCAAATTCTCCCAAAACAATTTTCTCACTATTCCCAAATCATAAACAAACATACATTACATTCACCAATACAAATTTCACATTTCCCAACCCCACTCCCAAAACATATAATCCAAAACACATAATTTATAAACAAACATTACCTATGGAGTGAGGGCTGTTTTTCCGCCTAATTTTCTAAATCAAAAAATAATCTCTACTTTTATTATCCAAATGTAATAACAAACGAGGTCGGCAACTATAGTCAAACTGCAGAGTTTTGCACACAAAAAAGCACCTATAATCCATGATAAGTACCATTAATAGTATAGGAAAAATATACAAACATTCAAAAACTTATGTGTACTTAGAGTTAGTTTTTTTAATGCTTAAGGAGAAATACCTCCTCCTATGTATTTATATGCACAAGAACTTAATTACAAGAAGGAAACTAAAAATATTTATACTTTTCTCCCACACTAAATATATGGAATAACCACGGATCATGTATATCAAGGATATCATCCTATCAACACTCCCCCTCAAGTTGGTGTGACATATGTATGCTACCCTTGACCTCGGAGAGATTCGGTGAAGATATCAACTAGCTAATCATTAGAATTCACAAATGAGGTAGTGATTTCTCTTGAGCCGATCTTCTCTCGAATGAAATGGCAATCAATTTCCATATGTTTAGTTCGTTCATCAAAGATTGGATTGGAAGAGATGTGTAGAGTTGCTTGGTTGTCACAATTGAGCCTCATAGAGCTTACTTCACAAAACTTCAACTTCTAGATTAATTGTTATACCAAGTTAATTCACATGTTGTAAGGCCATAGCCAAACATTTAGCTTATGTGCTCATTCTAGCAACAACATTTTGCTTTCTACTCTTCCAAAAGATGAGATTGCTTCCAATTAAAACAAAATATCCAGAGGTCCATCTTCTGTCACTACGTGAAACTCCCCAAACAACATCCGTATACACAACAATGTCTTTGTGACCTCTATTTTTATATACTAACCCTCCACCAAGGGACCTTTTATATATCTCAAAAGTCAATATTCAAACCACTGCATCCAACTCGCGAAGAATTAAGGAACTAACTCACAACACTAGTGGCAAAGGAAATATCTGCTTAGGTCATGGTAAGAATTTGACATTCCTACAAGTCCTTGTATCTACCAGGTTTTGGATATAACTCACCCTGATCTTGTAGAAGTTTGACATTTAGGACCATAGAGGTATCAATTAGTTTACAATCCAACATACTTATCTCTTCCAAAACATCTAGCGCATATTTTCTTTGAGATACAGCAATGCCTTCTCTAGATTGTGCAACTTCAATCCCAAGGAAGTATCAAAGCCTTCCTAAGTCCTTAGTTTGGAAGTGTTGAAACAAATGTTGCTTCAAGTTTTGAATACCATCATGATCATTTCTTGTAATGACAATATCATCTACATAAATCACAAGATAGATGCATTTAGAGGATGAATGTTTATAGAGCAGGGAATGATCAGCCTCACTACGGGCCATACCAAATTGCTAAATGACTTTACTAAATCTTCCAAACCAGGTTGGGCAAGTGTTTGAGACCGTATAAAGATTTATGTGACCTACAAACGCAATGCTTCTCCCCCAAGCAACAAACCCGAGTGGCTACTCCATGTAAACTTCCTCCTCTAAGTCATCATTTAAGATTGCCTTCTTCATGTCCAATTGATATAAAGGCCAATGATTCATAACAGCTATCCATAAAAACGACCAAATTGATGCCATTTTAGTAACAAGATAGAAGGTGTCTCCATAATCAAGTCCAAAAATTTGAATATAAACCTTAACCACAAGGCAAGCTTTCAAACATTCTACTTGCCCATCATGTCCCACTTTGACACTAAAGACCCATCGATAACCAACTACAAATTTTCCATGAGAGGGATCAACCAGAATCCACGTATGATAGGAATCTAAAGCAATCATCTCATCAATCATTGCCTGACACCATGCTGGATGTGATAGTGCTTCTTGAACTCTTTTAGGAATAGAAACAGACAAGACAGATATTAAGGCATAATAAGATAGTAAATAAATGATGGTAGCTCAAAAAATTATAGGTAGGACCTTCATGTAGGCAACAAGTTGATTAGTGGTCGACTCGACTAGGTCCCAAGCATCAGGAGACATCAAAGCAAGAGATGAATCACTTGGATTTGAAACCCCAATTTGGGATCAACACTAATAAGTGATTAGTGGATAGGCTGAATCGTAATCTGGTTAACTAGGTTGATCTTGGGGCTTACGCACATGTGTGCATAGAGTATTAGGGACTAGTAGACTAAAGTACGGAATTGGTAAAAGTTGGGAGATGGTCTCTTTATTGGTAATCTAAAGTAGGGTGTGTTCTCAAAGAATGTCACATCTACAGACATGTAAAATCAATATGTGGTTAGAGAATAATATAGATATCTTTTTTGAACTTGAGAATAACCCAAAAAAACATATTTAATACCTCGAGCAAACAACTTATCAAAACCAAGGAAAGATCGTGTACAAAGCAAGTAGAACCAAAGACACAAAGAGGAACAATGTAGAGAGGGTACTTAAGAAACAAAATGGAATGAGGTACTTGGCACTCGATTGGTTTTATTTTCATTTCTAGTTTTCATTTATATGATTTTCAAAGTATTGGAAAGTAGTTAGTGGAAATAAATTGAAAATGAGTTTACATTTAGATAGAGTGTTGGAAAAGTAATGATTATATTAGATTTAGTAAGTTATAGGTGGAAAGAGATAGAAATAATTGAATACAAAGAAAAGATATATATGTTATTAGGAAAAAATATATAGATTATTGGAGAATGTATTTTGAAAATGATGTCAGGTGAAAATGTGTAAAAAGTGACATATTTCATTTTTGGAATAGGAGAAAATGTGAAAAAGGATTTTGAAGATAAAACCAACAGGCACTTGGTTATTAAGGATAGAAAATGGCATTCAATTTATCAAATAAGTTGTAAGGAGAACAGCATCCCCCCAAAATTTTAAAGGTGCATTAGCATCTTTCAAAAGAGTATGAGTTGTTTCAATAATATGACGATGTTTTCTTTCAACTATTCCATTTTGTTATGGTGTGTGTGGACAAGTAAACTGATAGATCATACCCCAAGATATAATGAAGGAATTGAAGGTTGCACAAAAATATTCTTTTACATTATCACTTCACAAAATGCAAATGGAATGCCAAAATTGTGTTTGAATCTCATTACAAAAAGTTTGAAAAATAGAAAATAATTCCAAACGATCTTTCATTAAAAATATCCAAGTAGATCTTAAAAAATCATCAATGAAAGTATCAAAATACCTATATCCTATAATAGAGCTATCGCAACTGAACCCCAAGCACAAGAAAAGAATAATGTTAAAAAGTGACCCTGCTCGATTATTTATCAACCAAAGACTATTTATCTTGCTTGGATAGGATGTCCAAACATGTTCTCCAAGCTGACAAAACTCACAATCTAAGGACTGCAGATGGGAAAGATGAGGAACCATTCTCCTTAATTTATTTAGACTTGGACGACCCAAATGTCGGTGAAGGAGATTTGGAGATTATGTGACATCACATATAGTGAAAGGTAGAGATTGGGGATGGTAAAGTCCTTGTGATTCAAATGCTACACCAAACGTCCGCCTTGTGCTCCGTTCCTATGTAACAAAAGAGTCAGCATTAAATGTTATATCACAATCAAGTTTGTGGGTAAACTGACTAACAAACATTAAATTAAAAGGACAATTTGGTATTAAAAAGACAAAGTTTTGGGATAACAAAGGAGTAGGTGCAAATTGACCAATATCAATAGCTTTAGCTTTAGAACCATTGGAGATTATGATGTGATGTCATGTTTCGGTTGATGATATATTGGTGATAAGAGATTGGGCTACCAACAATATGGTTAGAAGCACCAAAATCTACAATCCAAGAATCACCGAACAGAGATTGAGAGAGATAAACTATTGAATTACCAATGTAGCTACAGTTATTACAAAAGATGCTTGTTGAGCTGCTTTGAATTGGAGATACTCCTTATATTCAGCACCTAACCGAATATTCTAGTTATTAGATTGTGGTGCATTAATTGATTTTTCAGGAAAACCATGCAAAAATAGTATTTATCTTGAGTATGTCCTGCACGTCCACAATGAGAGCATTTAACACAATTTCCAAAACCACAACCTTCTCTACCACTAGCACCGACCACAACCACATCCTCCACAATCTGCTAAATTAGACATAAAGGCTAAGGATTCTACTCCTGTTTGAGACCCAACTTTTAATGTTGCTTCTGGTGGAGGAACACTTAATAGCCAATCAAAGAGCTCCTCCACTGTAGGAATGCTAGGATTTGTTAGGATTTGGTTTCTAACAAAATCAAAATTCTTATGGAGCCCGTGCAGATCATGCACCATAAACATCTTGTCAAGATTAACTATAGAAGTTTCATCTCTTGAATCATGGATCGAGCTTTGTGTCAGTAGGATGATGGCACATCCCAATCTATCATATTTAGTGTTACCAGATTGTGAATACCATCATATAAACGATGTATATCATTATTCATTGGAGTAGATGCTCTAAGTCTTTTGCCATATGTCATAGCAAGTCTTATAGCAAAGAAATTACACCGACAATGTTAGATCAATGGACTATCATAACAGCGAAACTAATTGATAATAAGGTCTCTTTTTTATACTTCAATATCTTCTGCATTTGTAGTAAAATGATCAAAGAGTCATTACCCTAAAAATCATATTTCAATAGCAAGCCAATCTAGGTATTTTACCATTGAGTTTTTCTGACGTAATGACTAGAGTGCCAAATAAAGCAAAGGAGACAATCCTGTTCTCTGAACCACCAACAGTTAAGGACAATTCTAATGCTGAAACCATTCTCTATAGAGAAAAGAAAGGCCAAAACATTGACAACCAAACTGATAAGATCCACACAGGACACAAAAACAATAGAAAAAACGTACTCTAGAGGTATTTGCAATGGAGATGACCGGAGATCAAGTCGCGGGAGCAAATGTGGGATGGGAACAAGGAGGCAAGCCATTCTAAGCTAATGACGATGATGAACAATTGTTCATGCACTCTCACGCACCAACGTTTGGGATTTCAACAAACTTTCCGGTGGTGTGTGGAGGCCCATGGAAGCTCCAACGACGGCAGCGGTTCCTAGGTTCGGCCAGTTTTTTATCAAGAGTGATTTTGGCATGAGTGATGTTGATAGCTCGGTGCCGAAGAGAGAACACCGGAGTAGAACTGTGGCGTAATGTAGGTTTATTTTCTATTCTAGGTAGAAGAATATTTTGACGTAATGTGGGTTTATAGAATAGCCTTGGTAGCAACTTAAAGTTGATTTTCTGACCTATACTAAACATATGGAACTAATCAAGGATAATGCATATCAAAGATATCATCCTATCAACATCTGTAAATGTTCTACGGAGAAGAGCCTAAAAGGTAATTCGTTGTCAGCAATCTTAAGAGTTCTCATATCACCTAAGATATCCTCCATTGGGATACTTGTCTTGCAAGTACAAGAAAGGTGTGCATAACACAGCCGCATCAAGTTCTACTTGATCAATGGCTATTTTTTCTATCACATTCAATCTTTATTAAAGGAATGGAAAACAGCATACATACAAGGATATTCTCTGTCACGGTCAATCTGTATAAAACTAGTGGCAAACAACTTCTCCCGAAGGTTCACTTTAAAATACACAGAAGCCAGGGGAAGATATAAATTGTCCATTTCAAAAATTTCTTATTAGAGAACCGTAATTTCCTTTAGTGATACTTCCTTTATCTAGTTTTATGTCCCTTTCACTTTCACACAATGGACATTTTCTTCCAAAACTAGCCTTACACCAAATGATTCTAGGGTACTATGTTTAAAGATACACCCCAAAGTCAAACCATTCACTTTTTCGTCTCACTTGAAACTTCATTGGATATCAATTGAGGAATGTTCACACTGCTACAGGTAGTATTACTTGGAAAGTCATGCACCAAATTAATTGTTGAGAGGTTTTAGATTAAGAATTTTCTTCAAATATATTCAATGCGTTGGTGATTCTAGCCAAATGCAACCAAGATGTAATCAATACAAAAAAGATATTTTTCTTCATTCTACATGGATAAAGCTCAGCTAAGCTAAACTGAACTCAAATACCCATAGCCGGATGCCAAAAACTGGAGTAGAGTACAGGATCATTTCTACCTTGATCAATAGAGGGAAGATCAAACCAAACTTCACAATGTTCTAGGTCTAATGTTGCACTTACAGATAACTGTTCTACATGTTTTTTCTATATTTCTCTTTTTCGGTTCTTTATACAATATCAATTATGATGCATTAAAAAGATGACAAGTATTAGTTCAACAAGGATAGCAATTACAAACAAAAACCAAAATAAAGCATTAAGAGCCCAAAAAGGAGAAGTAAAAGAAAAGTACAGCCGAAAATCCAAAGGCATAAAGTAGGTTGCCTCTTATAGAACATCACATACCTAGTTGCAGAAAAGATGTCATCAAACTTCTTCTTCAGTGTTGATGGATCTTGCAATGGCCAGTTTGCCTCATCTTGGTGAACGAATATAACATTCTCCAAAATAGCCTTGGACACCCCCATAAGAGCTGGAATTTCTCGGTCCATATCAGCACATCGATAGCTTAAGCAGACTTTCTGTCACTTAGAATCACAATAAAGTTCATGAGACTAGATCTTCAATTATTCTTAACTTGTGACAGTCTTATAGTAAGGACACCAACATGACCCATCAGTCTATTCTGTAATGTAGAAAATAAAACCAAAAGTCGCGTAGCAAGTCTCTAGTTTTCAATGGATTAGATTTACAACAAGCATAATCACCATTAGCAGCATACCAAATCCACACCATATTTCTAAGATCAGGATAGAGAGGTTATTAAAGCCCAGAAACATGTAATTGAAGGCAATACAATGGCAAAGTAGCAAAGGCAAACTCCAACAAGAAAAAAATTCCATGATCTTACACTAACAATCCATGGAATACAACATGCACCACTGGTAATGTTTGCAAAGATCCATTGAAGTTCACGTGTCTGGTCTTTGCAAATGTCATAGTCAAATAGAATGAGTAAAATTATATGCATAATGCTGAATAAATGCATTGAAAAGAACATGTTCTCAAAGAAAAAGCAATGTCGGATTGTACTTTTCATTATTGATTTAACGCCAGTGATTTTACCTCTCCAGTCTGAGGATTTATTGTCTGGAGCACAGACTCAATTGCCTTGTACTCCATCTTGGTAGCCTTTTGGGTAAGCTGAAATGATCTTATGCAGACCACATCCTTCCTTGCTGCTGTCTTAAACCTCAGTTTTATCTGCCCCTTTGTCTCCGTCTCTCCTGCCACCTAAAAGCACCATTGTGAACAAAGTTATATGATTTGACATGCATGCTTATGTTTATACCTAAACAAATATAGACATGTATAGAAGTTCAAACAATGTCACACCTTAGGGTCGTGAATGAAGCTGTGTCCAGACCGTGCATTTGGAGGTAGTTCACCCGTGCAAGCTACTTTCAAGCACTCAATTATAGTCTACAGACAACAGGAAATATATTGGTTCATTATTTCAAAAATCAAAGTTTTCCAGCATAACATCTTCATGGTGAAAAACTTAAAGAAACTAAGAGGAAAGAAGAAAATGAAGCAAGGAGAAACCTACATAGGCACAATAAATGAGACTAGGATTGTGCCAATCCTTTTTCACGTACCAAATATTATATATGAAAGATAATCAATAAACGAGCATTCTGCTCCCTATGCACAATACACAACGTACTAGAACAAGGTACAACAAAAATAAGTCAAGGACCCATAAAGATAAGCAAGATATGCCTTCTAATGCACAATGTACATGACTGATTTCTATAGATTCTCAAAGACCAAACATCTCCACGTATATATTCGCATATGGAGGGGAGAGAGATCAACCAAATGACGAAGTTTCATCAAAAATAAAAGAAACAACAAAACTTTACACGGGTACAATATCATGCTCAGTGATGATTCTCGCAAATGGCATATATCAGCTTTACCAGAGATTTATGCAAAATGATGAGGTTTAACTTCCAAGCAAAATTTACAGCACTGAGTTGCAATCCGTATGCCAAATAAAATTATCCATGGCCCAATAAAGTGTTAACAACTTCCTATGCATGGTATACGTATGAAGCCAAATTCATTTTCATTTTAGAATCAGCAACAAAGCAGCGTTTCTACTTCTTAAGCAGAACAGCATCATGATATATAATAATTAGAACCAGCTAAACAAAGCAGATTTACCACTTATAAGGCCTAAATGTTTCATCAACAAGAAGCCAGCCCTGATACCAGCATAATTCAAATGCACACATTTAACACAAAAGAAAGACTGACATAGTTTCCATTATATGCAAACCACTTCTCAATACACAAGTACCATGGATCGGCCCTAACTGTGTAAATGAATAGCTGATAACAATTCACATCCACACCTCAATAGCAAGACTAAATATTTACAGACAGAAAAACAAACAATTGCTAATGCAAATTGCACGAGACATATACAGAAATGGGGATGAATTTACAGTTTTTCCAGCTCCGTTAGGGCCAACGATGAGAGTCAAGGGCTTAAAGAAGGTGATGACATTCTTGTTTTCCGGGTCAAAGCTCCGGATGCCCTTTATCAACATTTTATCAACAGTACTCATTTTTTTTTTCTTTCTTTTCTTGAATTTCTTCTGCTTCTTTTGCTGTCTTTTCTACAAAGAAAATGGAATAGAAAGACGAAGTGTGTGATTGATTATGGAGGGTTACCAACTGAGTTTAGAAATGGGTTTTTCATTGGGAGAAGAGGAAGAAATTGTAGAACAGAGAAGTGTAGGGTTTAAGAGGAAAATTGAAGGAGAAATGGAAAAGGGCGGGGAGAAATAAGGGTCGGTTGTAAGTGTCCGGGTTTTGCTCATTCCCTTCAGCGTCATGAATGATTTAGAGCGACGGAATATGTAATAAATCTTAAATTAGCCTTTCCAATTCCAATTTCAATTTCAACGCGCAGGTATATAAATCAATCGAACTGGCTAACAAGTTCAAGCTCGAATTATATTGAACTTAAATTTAATTTGATTATTACTTTTGGATTTGAATTTTATTTTATTATAATTTTTAATATTTAAAATTTAATATTTATGGATATATATTTTTTATATTAGCAATATGTATATTATGAGGTTTGTAATTTTGGTGAATTTGTTTGCAATTAATCAGTGAAAATTATAATTTATAAATTTAGTTATTGAATTTTTTACTATTTTATTAAGTTAAAAATTAGGCTAAAACTTAAGTCAAATGAATTGAGTTGAAGTTTTTTTGAGTTGTGGTTGAGTTCAATACATCAAGTTCTTCAAGTTGAAACGCGAGTCTACTATGCATAATTCGAGCTTAAATCTAAAATTTTTTGAAAGTTCATTTTGACTACCCTTCTATTTATATCTCGTATTTTTTATTTACTCATAATCCAATTAATTTTTTTATACTATAAATAAATAATTTATTATGTACTCAGTTGTGATAGCATTAAAGGGAATGCAGCATTAAAGGAAACAACGCAATGGCGTTCCCTTTAATTCTTACAAACATTTTATTTGCATAAGGAATATAAAACTTAATTTTTATGCTTGATAGGTTAAGTGATTAATTAATTTAATGATATAATTATTAAACTTATATGTATAAAAGTTCAAAGTTTAGACCTTAATGAACTAAACGTGCGTGTTTGTATTGATATAAAAATAAAAAAATGTATTGGTGAATGTGTTTACTTTCTCATTGTTTGAAAGATAAAAACCTCCTTATTTTGCTAAGATACAAAGTGGTACCCTTGTAGTTTTGCTAAAACAAAGAAAGATCTATATATTTTAAAAATAGTCTAAAATCCCATCGTGAAATTCAAAAATGTGTATAAAAATGGCCCATCGTTATAAACCAATGGTGTTTATGATCCACCTAAGGTGCGTGAAATAAGTTGTGAGATTAGAGAGTACATTTTGATCAGAATTCTCTTAAAATT
>JACGDI010005479.1:375672-400312 GCA_014898725.1 Jacaranda copaia | reverse complement strand
CCCCCCCCCCCCCCCTTATATATACTAGCAAATTAGCCCACTCTATATATGTATTAAAATTTGTATAGTATAAAAATAGAATTATTTTTATATGTTATTATATTTTTTAATATTCTCAGTACATTTATTTTAATTTTTAGGATAAATAGAAGAAAAAAGTAATAGGAGAGGAAAAGAGAGGGAAGAAAATAAAAGAAAACTACCTTGTCATTATCCTTTGAAATGGAGTAGTTTTGTCAATTTATAAAATGGCATACTATTAAAGTCCTCACACTTTATATACAATGCAAATTTTTAGAATAAAAAAAATAAGATGAAATAAATAGTGGAAGAAAAAACAAAAAGATAAATAATAGGAGAGAGAAAGAGAAAGAGGAAGAAAATAAAAGAAAACTATCTTGTTATATCTTTCAAAGTGAAAGTAATTTTGTCAATTTATAAAATAATATATCACTAAGGCCCTCACTAGTATAAAGATAAAATGGCATAACACTAAAGTCCTCACAATCTATATAAAGTATAGATTTTTAGAATAAACAAAAGTTAAAAAAAAAAAGAGAGGAAAAGAATGCTGAAAGAAAAATAGAAGAAAGCTATCTTTTCATTATCTTTTGAAGTGGAGATAGTTTTATCAATTTATAAAATGGCATACCACTAAGACTCTCATACTTTATTACTCTATTCTATAAGTCGGGATGCACATGGCAATAGTGCCATAGTGCCACAATACGTGCCCGGCATTGTAGCAATTTTTTTCAAAGCTTATTGAAATAGCGTCGTTTCGGAGTTCTGGTGCTTTATTGGATTGTACCATCTTCTTTGCTTTTCTGGTCATGATGTTTGTTTTTTCCAATTTGTTCTGGGGTCCACCTTATTTTCAAAAGAAACGTGTTTTGTTTATTTTTTGATGGAAGAATCACACTTCTCTTATGCTAAGTGAATAGTTTTTGGTCCGTTTTTTGTTTTTAAATTTATGTTGGTTTTCGAAAGTATAAAAAAAGGCATCAAAAATTGGGGATTTTGGCAGAAGAAATTATAAGAGGCAAAATGGAGAAAAGACTACCGCACCATCATGTTGCTCACTAGTTCGACTGTAACAGAATGTCTTTTTTCTCCAATTGTACACTATAGAGGAGTTGTGCACCATGCTTTATCTCATTGTTCGCACTTCAATTTGTACACTTATTGTGTTGTCCATAAGAAATATATTTTTTTCAATCCCACACTGTAGAGGGGTTGTGCATCATGCATCATTCCATTTTTTACACTTCATTTGGTGTACTGATTGTGTTGTTTGAGCAATAGTTTGGTTGTTTTAGTGCATTTTTGTTAAGGGTTTGGTAGGTATGGTATGGTCTCTCTAAAGTAAAATTTTGTTCGTGGGTTTTGTGTTTCTTCTCATCTCTCTATGGTTTATTGTTTTCTTGAGTAATCTTAGAAGAGTTCTTGTGTGTTCACTACATCGTCTTTTTGTTGCATGGATGCTAAAGTGTTGAAATCTATAACCTCAAGTCATTTTAGAAAAGAAAAACAAAGAAAAAGAATTACGTTTTAAAATTTTAATGGGAAAATGGTGTATCAATTTTTGAAATGTAATATGTTGTGAAGATTACACTGGGAAAATGCTTTTATTTCTACGAAGAAGAAAATGGTCTATTGTATAAGGTTTTGATCAAGTGTGCTTTCTCTCTCTAATTGTTTAGGAGTTACTTTTCTTCTTATTAAAGTTACTAAAATTGCGATACTGCACTCAGTGATATACATCGCTCTCTTAGGATTAGGCCACTTCTGCCACTAATTGATAAAAGTATGCATTTTCTTTTTTTCTTTTTTTTTTCTTTTTGTTTTTGTAGGGCAAGAATTATGTCATTTTTCTATTTCTATGGAACCCTTATCTCTTTCTTGATTTCTAATATTTTTATTTTATTTCATAACTCCATGAATTAAAACTTCTAGAAAATACGGGTTCTCCATAATAATTATGACCCATACCTTTAGCCAATTCAGTTCTTAATACAAGATCATTCAAATCAGGAAGAATTGTTTTAACATAAAATGGATATATCCATATATTTCTGACTCATATTTATGAGATAATATAATATGGCAAAAGCTATATCGAGAACTGGTTCATGAGCCTTTCCCGTGTGCCACAAATGACCTACGAAGAAGAAAAATCCTAGAACAAAATGAGAGGTAGCTAATAGTTTGTATCTTTTTATGGATTTAGATTACTACCACTTTGTATATGTTTGTTTTCTAGGGTTGATTGGTTAAAATTTTTGGGCATGTCTATTTTTGGGTATGTTTAATCGGTACTATTGTATATTCTATTCTGATAATATGTTTGATGATATGAAGTAGGCATTATGTTGAAAGGTCATAACACAAAATGTACACAAATTTACTTATATATTTTCTTTCTCCTTTTTGTGTTTGTTTTTGTGTGTGGATCATTGCATCTTGTCTATGGAAAGCTAGGATTTATTACATGCTTGTAATTATATCTCGAGAAGCAATGTGCTTGATTGTTGTGTCATGTTTATAGGAGATGCTTGTAATTGTGAATTAAGTACTTTTTTTTTAAGTCAAAGCTAAAAGGAGATGCCAATCTCACGAAAAACAAGAAAAAATAGAGAAAGATTACATTGTTCTAGATCTAAAAAATACTAGAACTAAGTGGGAATTCATTATTCTTTCACTTTCCCATGAAGGAAATCACACCTGCCAAAAATCCTAGACAAATATAACCAAATATGTCACTATATCTATTGTTCAAGCTCAGAGCCAATAGAAATCTAAAACCTGGTTCTTGGATCATGCCAAAGTCCTCTTCATTAAGAAGCAATTTGCAAATCATAAGTGATTGTCTAAAATCTGGTTGTCTATTGCTGATCTTCATCCAAGTGAGCACGTGTTAGCCATAGGCACGCTCTTGGATTTGGAGAACTAAAATCGCTTAGTGTAGTAATGTTTGCTTTAGCATTCTTACCATCACTGTTATCGTTTTAGAGACCCAATAGATTTTCACCGCATATATAACAGAACTTGAAAATGGTTCCAATGGCACAATAATGATATGGTAATACTCTTAACTTGTCACTTCTAAACTCAACTCTAGGGTGCGGTGAATTATCATCTGAAACAAGAAGAAGGTGTTTAATCATCGGCCACCTTAATGTATCCTAAGTGTTTTGCTTGAAGTGGACAAAACTTATGGTGAGCAATGGATGCCATACTAATTGATTTTTTCTTATTCTTGAGATAAGTGAAGTTTAGGAGTGATTATTTTTAATGACATGAAGAAATTTGCCATCTTATATGCCTTTCTTTGTTTTTTTTTTTAATTTTCTTAGGCTCTTGTTTTTGAAAATTAAATCAAGCTTGCCACTCGGTATGTAATTTTTGACTTCTTGACAATTTGCCCTTTTTATAGTTATGTACATCTCGCATAGGTTATTTTGAATTTTTTAATCTTCAGTACAAATTGTTCCTCAATAGTTTAAAGTCTTTTCACAAATTTTGCCTATTTATACATAGGATCTAATTTTATTTTCTATAGAGTATAATTTTGTAACACAAGGTGTACTCTTTAAGTTGCTCAAACTCTCCTCTATTACCATCCCATGGTTTTGATTGTTAAGATGATTATACTCTAATACTATAGCAAAATTATTTCTATACAATTTGACAGTAATCTTGCTAAGAGCATAGGCAAAGTTCCTAATGCTTTTCTCATGGCATTTTCCATCCATGCCTAGGTTGGTGTTTTTTGGACTCATGATCTTTTGATACTCATTCCTTCAGGACAACAACAACCAAAAAAAAAAAATAAGAGAGAAGTTTGGCTTAATGCCATGTTGAAAGAAAAACAATTCATTTGCGCATGATTTTACTTATGAGTTTGATGACGTACTGAATGGATTTTCTATACAAGAAAAATCTTGAGATAAGAACTTGATCGAGGTTTTCGGTTTTCCTTAATTTGTAGATGAACGTCAATCTATTGGCTATTATATATTTTATATATGCAAGAAATGTTCAATTTTTACTATTGTAGTCTTGTTTTACATAGATCATATGATGTATTTAAACTCTATTACTTTATTTTTTAAATTATAGAAGTCTTACACTTACAATTTTAGACATTTGGAACTACTTTATTTTACGAATGAGAGAAATTATTTTTCACCCTGTTTGTGATTCAATTCAAATTCTATTGAGCACTCTTGATGTATTAGCAATTCCAAGGAGAAGTGGATTGTGAAATTTGTGAATCTTTGTGCTATGCTACTTTAAAAAGGCCTATAAAGTTGAGAAATTTTTCTTAAGGTTGTTTTACATATGCATTTGCACTATTTTCCTATATCTTAATTGCACTAAACAAGGAAACCTAGGCATTGACAAATGTAATAATCAAATTATTAGGCTTGTACAGCTATCTTGTAAATGTAAAATCACTTATTCAATAATCAAAGAAACATTTTCTATTATACAAAGATTGAACTGAAGAAAATAAACAATAAACATTTTAGTAAGAAATCCAATAGCAACTATGGGAAAAATCACTAGACATCAACATTTAGAACTTTCACTTAATTCCTCAAGCTGTGAGTGAGTTGTACAAGAACATGGGGAAAAAATATAAGAGTTACTACCAGGATGACCAAAATAATATATCAAAAGACTGCCAGAAGTAACATATTATTTATCTCACAATATAAATTCTCATATTCTATACTTGCTTTCTTTTCTATAATCAAATAAAATAGAATTTCGAAAACAAAAAAATTATTATTTAAAATAATTCTAGGTAAAATTTCTATAATACATAAGGTCCACAGGCATAACAACGCGCTTTGCGTGGTGCACCTTTTCTAGTATATAGTATGGATATAAATATCGATATAAATATATTAGTGGTTGTGGCACTTTTGATGTGAATGTCAAATTTAATTCATATAAAATTATAAATGTTTATTTAGTTTTTATAATAGTATATTTTTAATGATTTGAATGTATTTGATTAAATCTATTTAATGTTACATGAAATGTAGCATAGTCCTTTTCAGAAGAGAGAAGTGTATCGGTTTGTTTTTTTTTTTTTTTTGGAATGCATGTAGATAGATCTATTCTTTTTAAAAGTTCTCGAAGTTTGTGATGTTTTTGCAAATGATTTCTACCGCTCAAGTTCTTTCTGAAACTTGATATTTATAGATTTTAGTTTTAATGTGCTTAGTCCCATTAGATTTTTCTGCCTCTTTTTATAGGCTTAGCTTGTCTTTTGGACTCTTTGGCTCTTTTATTTAGTTAATTAACTTTGGGATTGATATCATTTTTAATTAATTTATAGAATTGCCCTTTTAGTCAATTTTAACAATATCATCAAATCCCCCTACTTTCGATAGGAAAATTATTTTCATCTTGAAAATATAACATAAAGTTTAATTTTGATTTTTTTCTTATGTTAATTCATAAAATAATATTATTAATTTGTAATTTTCACAAGTAGATCAATGGTATTCATTAGGAGACTTAGCAAAGTTTAATGTAGTCTTAGATGAATTTCATGTATTAGATATTCAGAAGCTCAAGAAAACTTTGCGACGTAGTAATTAAGGAACTTATATAAATTTTGAGTGTTGTCGTGTCATTAATAGCAAGGTGATGAGCAATGGAGATATATGACAATGTGAGTTTTAGGGCAAGCTCCTTAGAGAAATGTGTTTGTGCTTGTGCAAGGAAATGCGCGGGTGTTTTGTAGAAGCGTTCTTGGTACGATATTAGTCATTCTTAAAATAGGGATAGTTAACGTCATGAAGAGACTTAGGAAAAATTCTTGAGAATGAGATATATGTCTTTAAGGGCATCGAGGACACCTTCCCTAGGTTTGCATTTTACATGCAATTTAAAAAACTCTATTTGAGTGTTTCACACAAGTCTTGACTCTCGATATTTCTTAGTGTCCGCTATGAGTAGGTTCTCCAACTGACTTGGAATTATGTAGACTCTACTTTATACAAGTTTTAAGGCTTCGCATTGACCATGTGTATGTCGAGTGTAAGTACATAACTTATGTATTGTAGTAAGGTAGAGATATATTTCGTTCTTCGTCCTGCATAGGACTTAAATTTTTTCATAGGGCTTCCCATCTTAGAGACCCCTCAGCGTTTTAAGCTTGCTAAGTTATCTTCATAGCTAGAATAAGCCTACAAGATAACCTGTCATCGTTTGTGTTAGGTATCTTCCAAGCAAACATCTTTACAAAAAGCAGCCTCAGTGATGTTGAGCTTGTTTATGCTTATGGGGGCTTCTTAGATTATCTCTGGAGGTGCTTTTTTAAGAGGCGCTTTAGGATGCACTACCACATCATGGCACTCTTTGGAACTTTAAGAGGTCCATGTTTAAAAGATAATACTTTTTACCTTATAGGTTTCTTTCACTTTGCATGGCTATGCTTATTTATTAAGAATATCTCTTAGTGAATTTCCTCAGGAGGATTCACAATGATCATAGTTTTCATGAGCCCTTTGTCTTTCTTTAGATTGCTAAGTATCAGCTAGAGAGAGTAACTTTTGTGTTTGCCGTATTATCAAACCTCCTATATTGATTGTGAGAATTAGAGTTTAATGTACTTTTCTTTTTGACATTTGAGTCATGCAAACAACTTATAGTTCATGAATATCATTACTTTCATAGCATTGTTCACACATTGTTATGTTTTTTTACTTTACAGTATGTTTTCTGCTTGGGTTTGTTGTTGTAGAGTTTCTTAAGTAAGCATATGTGTATGGGTGTAACACCATAAACTAGCATATTGTGGAGATGCTAAGCAACAGGCTAAATTGTTGCATGACGGAGCCTGTGAGTGTAAGTCTTATGCAACAGTCCTAAGCTCCCAAGCACCTAAATTAGGCACATATATTAGGTAGTGGGTATTGATCCTGAGTTAAATAAGGAGCGTCTTAGTCCTTTTCTCTCCAGCTATCATAGCAAATGCATTTTCTCTTGGAACGAAAACAGCTCAACTCCCAGAGTGTGATGGCATTGCAAACTTTCAAGAGCACTTAGACAATTTTCTAACAAGAAATGAGCATTATAACTTAAGCAAAGTTGTATACTACAATCCATTCTACACCACACTCATCAATCATATCTTGATATCATCTAACTAAAGACTAATTGGATCAATCATTGGAAGGAAAGTGTTAGCATAATGCTTCATTCATAACTTCTCCATCAACCATACATAGATACCCTAAAAATAGTCATGTATCTATTAATTATCAAGCAGAAGGATGAAAAGTCCCTAAGGACTTACCTTAACAACTTCATCCTAACAGTACACGAGATCCCTTATGTCAGTTAGGAGCTCTTTCTGAGCATCATTTAGCAGAACCTCAAGTACTTGAAGTTTTGAGAGTCGATTTTTAGGAAGCCCCCACTATTTTGGAAGAGCTTTTGGCACACATAAAGAAATATATCAGGAGCAAGGAAACTACGACCCCTCAGAGTGCCAGTAATGCAAAGCGTGCAAAAAATGAGCCAACACGAACAAGAAGACAAATAAACAAAAAATGGTCTTCCACAAACAACCCTCAAATAAACACTCCCTTTAGTATCTCGAAGGCAGAGATACTCGTGATCACTGAATAATAAGACTCAGTCAAATGGCCCTCAAAGATTAAGAGAATCTAGAAAGGCAAAACTCCTTGAATTACTACAACTTTGACCATGGCAAGAGGTATACAACTAAGCAACGCCACAACTAAAGAGTTGAATAGAAATGTTGATCTAGCATAGCTACCTGAAAGAATATGTGGGCCGAAAGCAAGACAATCCTTAAAAGTGATCCTGCTAGAAAAAAGTAAAGGCCACCTATACTTACCTAACAAAGGACCAAAGTCAAGGGAAATATTCAAATAGTTTGTGTTAAGTAGGGAAATATCAATGAAAAGCTAGAGACATCTCCGAGTTGGTTAGATTTATTCAACTTTAAAAGGAAATAAAAGTTAAAGCAAAAATAAATCAATATGTAAACACTTATCACATGGAGTTATCATTAACAACGTGTTTCAATCACTGCTAAGAGCATTTTAATGTATGTATGTATCTACAATACTGATGTCTAGTAGCATGCCTTTGCTTGTGTCTTGTCCAGTTAGTCTTCCAAACATTATCGATTCCCGTTATGGGAGGTTTGTTAGGGTTATAGTGGTGTTGATGCTTTTTGAATTATTTGATCTCTGACCATAGCCTTTTTTTTATTTTAGGCTAAACCTTCCTTGAGGTGTCCTCTTAAAATTATTTCATCAATTTTATCTTTTAATTAATAACACTCGTTTGTATTGTTCTGCTAATACTATGATAGTGGCACCATTTATCTAGTTTAAGCATCTTATAATCAATAAAGGTCCTCTAGGGTGGTCGTTGAATGAAATTGCACCATAGTGCTGTTATCAACATTTTTGTTTGAGACACTGTGTAGGGTGTATGAATGGTAAATGCGTGAAAAGGGCTATCTCTCCAATTGCTATTTTTCTTATGGCCATCATTCTTTTTGTCATGCATGAGGAGCTTCTTAGCTTAGGCAATATTGAACTCTATTTTTATCAAGAGATTGTTCAGGTGTTGTTGTGGACCTTTAGGGTCATCCATTTGTGATAGTAGGGTCATCCTTATTTCACTGCAAAGCGCTTTTGCTAAGATTGCTAGTAAAGACAAACTACTCCTTTGAGAGGTAACAATAGAAGGTTGATACTGATTTTCTATTCCTATAAATGGCTATGGTGCCAAGGAAGGTACTTAAACCCCAACATAGATGGGCATGTGCTTAATGAAGTTTACTTCAGGTAAGGAGTACTCGTCTCTTTGGTGGTGGACAAATACATTGCTATTTTTGGGGTATTTGTGATTGACAAAGAAGTTCTTAAGGGAAACACTGCACCAACATCTCTTGTCCAGTGACGGATCCAACCACCGTTTGATCAAACTACATCAAGGCATGCTTGATGAGGGTTTTGCCAAACAATTTGCAAGATATAGCTTTACTCAAGTTATAGACCTCTATCCTTGCTAGAACGTTTTTTAAATCTTCTTGAGGATTTGCAATGCCATCATACTTTGGTCAATTTCCACTCCCAAAGGGAGTGATTACGCCATAATGTTTGAAGAAAAAAGGTTGTGCCAAGTGAAAATGACAACTAAAGGGTGGTGTTAACTTCTTTCTCCTCCATATGGTTCTAGTGTCGAATGGTGCTTTTGAAATCCAAACATTAGCACATGTAAGGTGGATTTTACTCTAAGTGGAAAGTATATATCTCTTTACAGGGGTAAAAAGATGAGAAGTGGAATCATGCTCAGAGTTAGCCTTAACTCAATTCTTTTTAGGAAGGAAAAAGCCTTCCGCAATTATAGTGTGAAGATTGTTGTGACTCTCGAAGGTTGCGTTCCTAAGTATACTTGGTATCTTAAGTATTACTCTCTAATATTGTCCTTAGCATTTCCTATGTCATAGGTCGGCTAGGATCTCTAGTAGGAGGTACTTGCAGCGTGTGCACCTTATCTAATGTAGGTTGTGCATCATCGAGGGCTAACTTTAGCTCCAACCTTAGTAGTACTTCTAGTTAAGCTAAAATGTTGATACGCAAAAGCAAGAATAGATTTCATGGACAGGCATATGTGAAATCAATGCACCATCTCCAATCTCCACTCATTAGATTTAGGTAGTAGCACTACAAGGGGTATAATTGAGCTGAGCTGAGTTTGGAAAAAATTTTCAAGCTTGAGCTTGAGCTCGAAATATATATATTAGGTTTAAGCTCGACTTAACAAAAATTTAAGCTCCGCAACACTTGGCTTAATAAGGCTTGAATTAATAAATGAAATGTAAATAATTGCAGGCTTGAGCTCAGGATCAAGTTTGAGCTTGAACTTGAAATAAAAAATATTAATATAATATATATTTATTAATAAAATAAAATTAATAGTTAATTATATATTGGCTCACAAGCCTCAAGCTTAGATATAGATGACTCAAGATCAGCTCAAATTAGAGCTCAAAATAGGTTGAGCTTAGCTCATGAGGCTTGTGAGCTAGCTCAACTTATTTACACCCCTAAGCATTACATGAGCTAGCCATTCTAAATATTAGGGCAGTTGTACTCCTTCAACTTACTACAGCTCATTTGTCTCTTTTGCCTCTTTTATGAAGTTTGGGTTTAGGAAAGGTCTTATTTGATAGTCCTAGGAGTGTAAATGATTGTGAACAGTTCGAGCTCATTAGTCAAATGAACCAAGTTGAGCTCAGCTCAAAATATTCGACTCAAAAAGCTCGTAAGCCTAAACAAGCTATTTTATATTTTGTATATATAGATATGTATACATAATAAAGTCCATAAAGATAAGTAAATTATGATGATGATGATGATGATGATGATGATAATTTGTTTGTTATTTTTAGGAAATTGATAAAAAATTTTGAAAAATTTATAATTATAGATTTTATTTTGAGCCTATATGAGCTTAAGCTCATCCAAACTTATACAAGTCAAGCTCTTTTGCTTCCCTATGATAAGCTTTGTTGAGCTGTGCTTGATAAGACTAGCCTAAACCTTCGTCTATTCAATGAGCTGAGTTTGAGCTTGCAAGATTTGAGTTCAATTTGACTCGTTTACACCCTTATATAGTCCTCAAGAGATCTCTATATTAACTCTCCGGGCTTCTTGGCACTTCTTTTGTTTTACATTCTCATTCCCTAGCCTTCCTTTTTATTTCTTGAGTTTCAACTGGTGCGAGGTTTCTTACACTAGCATCTTTCTTCTTTGGTTGCAATAAATAAGAGCCTTGACAATCAACTACTTCAACTGCAGCTTAGGTAGTAATGCTCTCTAAGAGGGTTCCCCATGTTCCTGTCTGCCAAGCAAAATTGGTTCTCCAGAAAGAGAAGCTTGCTAAACGAGCACCTCCTTGCATATTGATCATGTGTCAAGAGTAGGGATAATACTCTAGCTGGGGAGGACTCTCCACATCTTCAATGTTGAGATCACTTCTTTGTAGGGATTGCGAGCTCTTGGCTCATCTGCATCCTCATCGTTCATTCTTTTTCCTTGGAGTTTCCTACATATGGTGCCAAAATGATGCTGCCCAAAAATGAAGCAAAGCCCTTTCTAGAAGACAACTGAGTGTCAGTTCATCTTCTTAGAAATGTCTGCAGAGATATTTACTTTTCTCAAGCATTCTTCTGCTTTGAGAAATTTGGTAAATGATTTATTATATCCCATTTCCCTTTGATGGACTTGGTATTTATAGATTTTAATCTTGATAGGCTTAGGCCCATTAAAGTTTTCTTACTTTATTAGTAGGCTTGGCTTATTTTCTGAGCTTTGTGGCTTATTTACTCAATTGGGTTGATTTATCATATTTAGTTAAATTACCAAAATGTTGTAAGGTCCATTTTTAGTCACATCATATTCTAATTAGAAACATTATCAATTATATCTCTCAGACTACTTGAATTTCACTAAAGCTAAGAATTAATGTGATGGGATCTAGAATGCAAGATTATATGATTAATAGTGAGCTTTTGTATTAAGAAAAAAAAAGGTGTTAGATTTTAGGAATATTAGATCAATTACAGTTTGTTTTGATTTTTCTATGACATTTTGAGTTGGTTTTCTTCTGTAATTTGAGAATGTGGTTTATTTGAAGTTTGATCAATAATGAAGTAATATTAATAGAAAGCGAATATTGGATATAATTTGAATTCTTTTTGGAGCTTATTAAAGTTGGATCCTATTTTTTATATTTATCTTTATTTTACTCAATTTCTAGGATAGAATATCAATTTTAATAATTTTATAAGGTTTGTTTAGTGATGACTAAAGATGTAGAGTTTATTTACTTCCTATAAGAAGCCAATCATTTGATGGGAGCTTTATTGAATGAGGTTTAGGTAATGATCAAGGTAGCTACTGAGCGTATCAATTTAAGACTACACATGTTGAAGTTATGATTTAGTCATGCATTGAAGGTTATTTAACTTCACATATTAGTATGCCATAATTTATATCCATGCCTTCAATATGTGAAGAGGGATTGGAGGTGATCAAAGTATGTTAAAAAAAATGTATATCTTTTTGGGGATATTAGTAATATGTGGTCCTTTGATTTGTGATTTTCTCTTTGTGGTGAAGGAAGATTGATCTCGTGGTTCGCATCTTGTTTTAAGCTATTTAGTAACTTATATAATTTGGCCCGAGCTATTTAATTTATTTCAAGTTTTTAATTCCATAATTAGTATAGAAAATGAGCTCTTAAATTATATTTGTATTTTTATAGGTTATGTGTAATAATGGCTTGAGCTATTTAATTCATTTTAAGTTATGGTCAAGTCCATATCTAGTGTAGAAAATAATTCCACAAATCATAATAGTGTATTTATGGGATTAGGTCCATCATATTAAATTAAAGATGACCAAAAGATTTTTTTTAGTTTAACTTTCGAATTTGTGGATAGGGGTATCATTTTGGAGGTCATCCCATCATATAAAACTTTATTTAGATAGTTTTTAACCCCCACTAGGTATTTGGTGATACGGGTGCGCCAAAATTCTATAAATATATATGAGATGAAGCTCTAGAAACTCATTCCTTGTGTACCCATCTTTTCATGCAAAAATTCTCTCTGAACAACCTAAATTTCACCACAAAATCCATCCTAGATGAGAAAGGTCATAAGGGGAAAGGTGAAGAGCTTGAGGATCAAGCGGTTCATATTCTTGAGGCAATTTTTTAGACCTTTAGTTATATGATTAGTTAAGTATATTTTTAGGACTTAGTTTATCAAGATTTATTCGTGTATAGGATTTAGGTAATCTAGACTAACCTGTAGATTACAAAAAAAAATCTCAGATGAGTAAGTAGTTTCTTCTTTTTATTTTTCATAAATGTTTTTCCAAACACATATATGTTTTCTATCTAAATGACTTTTTTGTATAACAAGAGGATTTGAGCTTGCTGTATTAAAAAAAAATTATAAGTAAAGTCAGTAATTTTCTCCCTTCTATATCATTTGTAAAATGTTTTCTTTTAAAAGGAAAATTGTATGTTCACGCATGATTTTTCTATCTTTTTGTACTTTTCTATTTAAATAATTTTTTTTGTATAAAAAGAGCATTGTAGCAAGCTATGTTAAAATTTTATATTTTTTAAAGTCTAATATGTGACATAACACTTCTTAGTTAAATTATTTATTGTTAAAAGAAAATGACTAAAGACTGTACTCTAAATGATTGGAAAATTGTTAGCCCAAAACAATGCTACTGGGTTATAGCAATGGAAAAAATCTATGAATCCACTTAAGGGTGTTGTAGTTAATGCCCTCCTACAGGTATTAATGGTCTCACATAGATAATAATAATAGTGTCCGAAACCATTTAGTGGATTGTAGTTAAGACCTTCCTATGGTAATTATAATAGTGTCTAAACCCACTTAAAGGATATATTTAAGATCTTGATCAAGGTAGTCGACTGGAATCCAATAGTTCACGACCATACATAAGTAAATGAATTATTAAGTCAAGAAAGTTCTGAAAGTTGTTTATGGAAATATTCTAGTAAACATCAATTTCTGATTATTGATAGATTCTAAGTTCTAAAAGTGACTGAAAGTATGTTTTTAAAGATATTCTAACCAATATGATTTTCTAACTATAGTCTAAGTTAATTAAAAAAGTTAGCAAATGGTATATGAATGTTTTTTTCAAAATTGTTTCCATGTTGAAAGTTGGTTGTTTTATTAGACAAAAAAAATGCCTTATTTATGTTTCTTTTCTTGTGTATTATATATATAACTTGCTCAAATTCGGTGGAAAGTTAAGAAACTATTTACTGAGCAAGGTGTTGCTCATACCATTATATAGCCATTTCCGCATAGGACATAGTTGAGAATAAAGAAGATGATCAATTTTGGGATTGGTGATAAGATATTAAGATGTCCCTTAGTTTTGATTTAAGTTTGATTTATTACTTTAAACATTTGTCGTTGTTTGAAATAATTTTTAAAGGATTGTAATAGTTTTAAAATTGATTCTTGAACAAAAGTATTTGATTTCTAAATTTGAGAATATGAATTGTCTTCCTCGTGATACTTTTGAAGTTTAATAATAATATCATATGGAATTTAGTACATCCTGAATTTCGTGGCTTAATATTTTTGAGTCTTTCAGGCTTGGTAGTATTGTTGTGTTATGTTCCAAATTCAGGGTGTGATAGAAGTTGTATTAAAGCTTTAGTTATGATTTTAGACTTAAATATAGGATTGAATTTTTTAGGTCAACTTAAACCATCTTACTTTGAGGATTAGAAGTTTTCAGATATACTTTGAATAGAGGACAATGATTTGAGTTAGAGAAAGGAATGCAATATGAAAAAATTACCCTCTTAGGATCTTTATTTTGTGCAAGTCTAAAAATTTATAAATTGTTCTCATATTTTCCAATTGAATCTGAAAAAGTGCACACTGTAATAATTGTAGCTCTATCTCTTACGTGTTTGTAGCAATCTGAAATACCTCAATCTAATATATATGGAGAAAATTATGACCAAAATACTAAGATGTATCAAGTAAGAAAATTTAGGACTTTAGTTTTCCTAAAATAGATATTTGTGATGCCTTTTACTCGTTACCCAGATTGAATTTGTAGACCAACAGAAGAATTGTGTCTTTATCTGTTAGATACATATAGCCATCGGAATAACCTCAATATGACATATATACATATATATATATATATATATATATAAAGTTGTGATTAAAAAATTAAGATATGCCAAGTTAGAAAATACAGGACTTGAATATTTCAATTGCAGATATTTGTGATGCTTTCTACTAACTGATCCTCATGGAATTAAGGAAAGTGATCAACATAAGATTTGTAGTTCTATCTCTTAGGTTTCTACAACTGATGGAATCATTGCAATCTAATATACATGGAGAAAGTTATGGTCAAAATACTAAAATATATCGGATCAAATACTTATTAAAATCGAACCTATCACCATCTGAATTTTCATCTGACTTACTAACCTTGAGCTTGATTTTACTCCTTGACGTTGGCTTATTTGGATTGAGGTGTCAACATAAAAGTTTTGGGTCTCTCTCTCAATTTTCCAATACCTTAAGAATCACATTAATTTGGTTTCTACATAGAAAATTAGAACCATATCACAAGACATCAAAGCTATTTACAAATTTGTAGATTTTATTGAAATTTGGGAAGTTCAAATTTTTAAAGATAAAACTTTTTATAAAGAGGATAGAACATAATATCCCAACTTTGAAAGTGAATTATTATAGCATATATTTAGTAATATATAATCTAATAAAAAGTGTTATCACTTATATCTCTAGGACTACTTGAATTTCGTTATGGTAAAGCCTTAATGCCGTAGGATCTAGAATGCAAGTTTATATAATTAAAGTGAGCTTTTATCTTATATATAAAAGAATTGATGTATATGATATTGGATGTCAGGAATATTGGATCAATTATAGTTTGTTTCCATTTTTGTTTTCGACTTTTTTAGTTGCAATTCTTTTGGAATTTGAGATTGTAGTTTATTTGGAGTTTGATCAATTCTGAAGGGACATTAATAGAAAGCAAATGTTATATATATAATTTGAATTCCTTTTGGAACTTATTAAAGGACCCTATTTTAAGTACTTACCTTTATTTTACTTGCAATTTTGTGGACATAATTTTAACCCTAATAATTTTCTAAGGACTGCTTAGTGATGATTGAAAATGTAGAATTTATTTGCATGAAATAGGATGCCAAACATTTGATGGGTGTTCTATTGATTGAGTCTTAGGTAATGATGAATGTAGCTACTAAAAGTGTCAATTTAAGACTACACATGTTGAAAATTTAATCATGCATAGAAGGTCATTTGACCTGACATATTAGTAGGTTTTAATTTATATCTGACTCTTTAGTATGTGAAAAGGGATTAAGTGGTGAAAATATATTCAAAAAACTGTAAATTTTTTGGGGGAAATAGTAATTCGATATGACACTTTGATTTGTGATTTTCTTTTTATAGTGAAGGAATGTTGATATTGTGGTCTGTATCCTATTTTACACTAATCAGGGAATGTTTGGTTATATTTTTTGTGTGATTTTATTATGTGTTTTGGGAGAATGAATGTTGAAAGTGATATTGGAGAATGTGAAAGTTGTGTTAAGGAATGTAATGGATTTTTTGTTATGTTTTTGTTTATATTTTGTAGGAGACAAATTTTTCTACAGCGGTCAAATCAATGCTTTTCTTGTTGGTGTTTGGAGTGAAGATGGATTTGAATGATTTTTTTTTATTTACAAGGATAATGGTAAAATATGTATGATATTTATGTACATATATGTATACATATGTAATGAGAGAGAGAGAGAGAGAGAGAGAGAGAGAGAGAGAGAGAGAGAGAGAAACAAAGTGCTTAGTTAGAAGCATTTGAGACTGGAAAATGAAAGAGATATTTTGTTATTTCAGTGGAATGATAGGGGCTTTTGGGGAATATTAATTATGGAGAAATTGATGGAAAATAGGCCACATGTTTGGCCATCTTTCCCTGGAACAATTTTGTAATTGTTCTGGGGAAAAGCTCCCAAGCATTGCCTTAGTAACTCAAGATGTATCATTCAGCCCAAACTATTTAATTTATTTCAAGCTATTAATTCCATAAGTAGTGTAAAAATGAGCTCACAAATTGTATTTGTGTTTTTATGTGTTAGGTGTAATAATGGTCCAAACTATTTAATCATTTCAAATTATGATCAAGCACATATGTACTATACAAAATACGTCCACAAATCATAATGGTGTATTTGTAGGATTAGGTATATCATGTTAAATTAAAGGTGACAAATTTTTTTTAGTTTAATTTTTAGATTTGTGGGTAAGGGTATCTTTCTGGAAGTCTTCCCATTATTTTAAAATCTTATCTAGATATTTTTTCACTCCCACAAGGTATTTGATCATATCGCTTAGTAAAACCCTATAAATTTATATGATACGGATGCAACAAATAAGTTGACCTCCCAACATTATGAGTAGATTATCAGCTTGGTCATGGAAAGCGCCCCAATACTCGACCCTATCTTGTTATGATGCCCAAAAGTATATCTTGCAAAGCTAGGTCTCATCAATCTCCTCGACAACAGGGTATCATGAACTGATGTGTGGTAACCTATGAAGCGACCTCATTCTTATCAAATTTGTCTATGCCTATTCAATTAGCATAAGTAACCACATTAAATATTTGTCAGGTTCGTAGTATATTCTCTCTCCTTTTTGCATTATTGACAAGCTGCAACATGTTTCCTCCGTATTAAATATAAATAGTTCATCATTTATAAGGTTGTGGTGCTCGTCTTATATCTAGCATAGACAACCACTTGTCTACCTATTCCATGGATTTACCTATCTTGACACTAGGGTATGGAATCTAACTTCACCTTTAATAGAGGCCCAACAATAATTTTGACCTAAGAATATTCTATAAATACCTTAGTTCAACACTAACCTCAGGTATGCATTTCATACACCCTAAGCTCCCGGCATATTATATAATTTCTTTCATTCACATATTAGCTTAAGCATCAGAAAGTCTTAGCTAAAGGTCATATCAGCAAGCCTAATGTGCTCATTGTGTTTGCAAATTTGACCTATACGCTTCAAGCTAAGTTTCGACCTCATAAATTAAAGAACCTACCATGTTGCAACATCTCCATTATTAGAAATAGTTTATAGTTTTATGTGAGCTAAAAACCTATCCCCAACCAACCAACCCAATTAGAGGACATATCAATTAATATTAATCAAATGTAACACATTCCAGCTCTAGCCCCCCAACACATATGATAGCTTTATCCATAGGACAGTTGCACCAACTCATCGATGGTGAAGTACATGCCATGCTTCCCAAGCAACAAAAAACTTTCTAACCATTATAGGCCTCTACCAGCGTCTAACCTTGTTCCACCCTGGTTGATATTTAAATAGTAGAACCAAAACATGGGCGAGAACATACCACATCACAGTGTTGTCACCAAACCCTATGGGAGAAGGCAGACCGACCATTTTAGACCTATAGCCATGAAGAGATGGTCAACTCAGTTAGGATATCTCTGAACTCAATCACACCTCGCTGCGCAATAAACAAAATAAAAAACATGAGCAGCCTAATAAAAGTTACTAGTCAGTGGAGACTTAAAAGTATGAGGAAGTTTCCAATCAAGTCTAAAAACTGAATAAGAAACTTGAAGTCCTTTCAAGGTGATAGTCAGATAATTTTTCATTGGGTGCAGAACCTACAGAAGAAGGAAAGAAATGAAGTCTTTTTTCACCCAAGAGATTGTGGATGAAAGTATATATAGATAGCAAAGTCCTAACTTGGTTGCCCTACTATGATGGATCCACAAACCCATATGAGCATTTGTTACAATTTGAGCATATCATGCAATTCCATAGGCATAATGACAACATATATACAAAAGTGCTCATCACTACTTTTTAGGGCATTGGTTTAGAATGGTTTGTTAAGCTAAGCTTCTATTTTCTACTACAGTTAGCTCCATATTAAATTCTCATACTAGTTCAGGAGCAAGAGAAAGTCTAAACTCCCTTACACCCACATTCACTCAATAAAACAAAATAAATGAGAGTCTTTCGAAGAGTTCTTTACTCATTTCAATAATGAAGTATTGAAAATTGACAATCCATGAGCTAATTTTCTTGTTGACGTGCTTTTTATGAATCTATAGCACAAGGATTGCCCAACGCCCTTGTTTGGGAGAGGCCTCACAACGATAGAGCACTTTCTTAACCAAGCTGACAAGTACATGGTGCAAGAGGACATGAACATGATAAAGTTTGAAAGCATAATCCAGACAAAAAGGCCAATTCGAAAAATGGAGATAATGAGAGAAACAGCAGAATGAATAGGCCCATTTGTTGATCAAGAGATTCAACACTGCACACTTGTTAACAACATGAAAAAAGAAGTTTTGACTGTTATTTAGGACCAGTATATTCTCAAAAGACTAAGAAAAACTGTCAAAGATCAAATACTCCCAAAATTAATGTGCTTTTCATTGCTAGAAAAGACACAACACCAAATATTACCTTCAACTCCACAATGAAATTGAGGCCTAATCTAGCAAGGACATTTAAAAAAATTTAGGGTAGCAAGATAAGAGAGCAAAGATGATAACTGACCCCATGAAAGAGAGAGAAAGGTTGCGAAGTCTCAAGATAGATCAAATCAAAATAAAAGAAAGTCTCGTTATTAAGAGTGCTATTGACATAATTACAAGAGAGCTGATGGGAGCCAACTCCAGGTCATCGAGAAAATAAATGCCAAAATAACTTAACCAAGAAGCAAGGATCAAGTATCCATTTTTCATGTGTCTATGAGCTTAAACCATATGTCTTTCACTTATGAAGATTTGCAACACCAACCAATCAAGTAATATGATATGTGGACCAAACTGCCCCCTGGTGGACACATTGGAGGTTGCCAAAAATTCTGTCAGGAAAATTTTATTAAGCAATGGAGGCTCTGCTAACATTATTTTTCTTACTACTTTGAAGAAGATATACATGGGCACACTTTAGTTTGAGTTGATTCAAACTCTATTGTGGGATTGGTGGATCACAAATCACCCCCATTAGGTTTATTCAATTATCTATGTCATTAGGGGAATCCCCCAAAAAAAAAACTTTAACGGTAAGACATCTAGTTGTCGAAACGTTGTTTGCATACAAAGCTATCTTTGGTGACCAACATTATTGACTTTCGAGAGGTGGTTTCAACCTACCACCAAAAGATGAAGTTTCCAACCTCAGTGGGAACAAGTGAGGTATTATGCAACATTAACAAAGCTTGGAAATACTATATGATATCTGTCAACGTGAGAAGGTTCAACTCATGTAATCCTAAAAATTATAATTCAAATCTCATCAACTCTCCAACACTCTATTTGAATGTTTGATTATGAAATACAATTATTCAATACCATCTTAGTTGATGTATATAATACAATAAAAAGTGTGATCCTAATGAGATATCACTTACATTCTTAAAAACGGAACTAATATTATCCTCTTGACAATAGTTTTTTAGGTTTATAGTAAAAAAAATTTTACTTTTACATTATTTTATAGATTGTATAATCCTAAAAATTTTTGCTAAATATTAGATGCTTTGAAGCCCAAAATTGCCCCTCAGCATACTGTTTAGGAAATTGTACTGGTTTTGTTTGTGTATTTGATACCAAGATAAATCATTGCACATTCAAACACTAGATGAGCTTCAGCCAGAATGTAGATTTTTTAAAATTAAAATAAAACTTCAAATCGACACACGTAGGCAAACAATTCAATCGACTCAACTTTAAAATAGGTAGAGATGTATATCAGAAAAGCTAATACAATCTTTGTCCAGCTTATTGTCTACCGTTAACAAATAATTCATCTATTAAGCATAAATTAAATAAAATACTACACGTGCAAAATACTATGACTATCTTTCTCATAAATATAGGAGTTGATCAGTAATAATAACTTGGGTTGCCAAGAGGGAAAGAGAAGGTGCAAAAATAACCTAATCAATTAACATTTCTTTCTAATTCATAGAGTGAATATAACAATTTTGCATGAAGTACTATCTTGCATGGGAGAAATTCAAGAGACATAAAGCTACGACTTAATTTAAACTACGTACATTCTTCTTGTTGTAATGTCTTATTTGTTTTCTATCGAGCCCTCTTGTTTTGGTGCAGTTGTAGCCCAAGTTCTTTGGCTAATATATATGATAAATATTGTTGATCTTAAATTCTGTGATGTTATATTATTAGTAATTTTATGGGATAAGAGAATTGAAGTAGTATTTTCTTCTTCATGGCAAATTAGGTAATTGTAGTGACGACACCACCAAAAATACCACCATTAAGACCAACTTATGCGATAGCATCACCACCTCTTTGAAACTCGACTATAGCACCTATGGAAGATGTTGGGTAAGATAATTTTGTTCCTTCTTTTTCCTCTCATGTAGCAAGAAATTGATAGACATATTAGTTTGAGATATGGGGTTAAATTAGATAATATGGATGTGGATATGAGTTTTAATGGCAAATTACTTTCATAACTCAATTTCATTTCATTTTATGTGCTTATCAGTAAAAAAGATAATTTAGAACTTATAAAAATTAGCGTGAGAACTACCTAAGATGTAGAAGAATTTTCAAGTTCATTCTTGGACTTACATTACTTTTTTAGAATAAAAAATAAAGAACAAATTTTGTAAATGTTTGTGAGTAACTTTTATTTTTCTTTTATAACAGTATAAATAGATAAGTAATATAGAAATATGGATACAAAAAGTGTGTCACCATCTTTTATCAATTATCATATCCGAAGTTCCAAAATATAAGGAAAAAAAAGCAGCAGTAGCAGCAAAAGTAAAAAAGAAAAAAAGAAAGTGGAAAGAAGAAGGAAAACTTATTTAAAAGTACCAAAACCACTTTCCTTTTTTGTGATTAATCCCCACTTGATTCTTGTTAGATTAAACTCCCTAATTTTGTAAGAATTTTAGAGTTTACTCCCTACTCACCTGATTTGATAAAAATGCCCTTAATTGTAATATTTTTCACTTATTTTTTTTCATTTCTTTATCATAAACAAAAGGCAATAGTAAACTCTACCAATATCAGTATTATTTCCAGAAATAGAAAGAAAAAAAATGCAAGCATCTCCACAGTGGAAACTAGAAACAACCATCAACCCGACATCTGCATTGTCTTCTTCTCTTTTCATTTTCATCATTTTCTGGTTTTATCTTTATTTTTGGGTTTCTTCTTCTTCTTAGTTGCTTCTGAGTTTTCTGTATTTTTCCGACAATGTCAATCAGTTGTGAAGTTGGAGTGTTCAATCAATTATGGGGGAGTTACCGCTACAAAGACCAGCTCCATATAATGTCCATTAAGGATACTACGACTTTAATGGACATGTACATTAATCTCGCAAGAAAATAGAGTGAAATCAACGCTAAACTCTTCAGTTTGTGATACGTAGCTCCACATCAAAGATTGTACATGACATTGATTGATGACGAAAATGTTCTGAATATGGTCTTACTGTATTTGATATTAAAGATAAACATTGTTGACATCTAGGTAAACTGAACGAATGAATCAAGTAGCAGTGCTAAGAAGAGCTGTGATGTTTTAAGGTAATACTTCTACAGAATCTAAACTGTATTGCAGTTTGTATAGTTTTGTACATCAAAAATTTTGAAATTGTACACAGTTTATTTGAAAATATTTCTCTACTTTAGAGAGTTCTATATTATACTTCATTTGACAAAAATTGTACACCATTATTTAAGTTTTATACTTCAAATATTCAATTAAACTATTATTAAAAATTGTACCATTTCTGAGGTTTTATACTTCAGAAATTTGGAAATTATACTTCACTTTATCTAAAATTGTACTTCATTTTCTTCTAAAATTATACTTTTTCATTTTATACTTCATTTTACCTAAATCTATACTCTATTCATTGATTTTCTATACTTCAAGTATTTTATTTAATGATTATCCCAAACTGTACTGCAGTTGCTAGGGTTTTATACTTAAACTACTCCACTTTATACAAATTTGTAGTCTAGTTATCTAAAATTATACTTCATTTCACATAAAATTGTACTCTATAATTTAAGTTTTATACTTAAAGTGTTCTACTAATGGATTATCAAAAATTGTATTGTAGTTGCTAGGTTTTTGTACTTCAAAAATTCAAAAATTATACTTCACATTATTAAAATTGTCCTTCTTTTTGCTGAAATTATACTTCATTTTATAATTTATTTTCTATTCATTGATTTTCTATACTTCAAGTGTTCTATTTATTGATTATCAAAAATTATACTTCTTTTGCTGGGATTTTATACTTCGCGTGTTCTGAAATTGTACTTTCTTATATTTAAAATTGTATTTTCATTTCTGAAATTATACTTGCTTCATTTTAAAAGGCGTATAACCTGTTTATTAAAGTGCTATACTTTAAGTGTTCCGAAATTGTACTTCATTATATCTAAACATGTAATTCAATTAGTTGAATTTATTATAATATTTTACTTTATCTAATTGTGCTTTTTTTTTAAATTATACTTCATTTTACCTAAACCTATACTCTATTCATTGAAGTTCTATACTTCAAGTGTTCTATTTATTGATTATCCAAACTTAATTTAAAATTTTAATTTTTTCCTGAAATTATACTTTATTTTGCCTAAAACTGTACTCTATTCATTGAAGTTCTATACTTTAAGTGTTCTATTTATTGATTATCCAAACTTTACTTAAAATTTTAATTTTTTTTTCTGAAATTATACTTCATTTTATACTTTAGTTTACCTAAAACTGTATTCTATTTATTGAAGTTTTATACTTTATATGTTTTATTTATTGATTATCCAAAACTGTAATACAGTTGCCAAGGTTTTATACTTTTAAACTATTCAAAATTGTACTTCATCTTATACAAACTTATACTCTAGTTATCTAAAATTGTACTTCATTTCATATAAAATTGTACTCTATTATTTAAGTTTTATACTTTAAGTGTTCTACTAATGGATTATCAAAAATTTTACTGCAATTGCTGGGGTTTTATACTTCAATTTATTAAAATTGTACTTATTTTTTATGAAGTTATACTTCATTTGTCAACCTCAAGGGATGCAGTCGAGAAAGAAATTGGTTCGACCAATGCATCACACAATGAATTGGCTTTAACTAGCAACTCAATTAATGCATAGAGGAATTGCATATATGGGGAGGGTCAGACATTCAAGGATGCTCAGGAGTTTAGAATTATGCAGTGTCTACTTTGCGGTCATTTAAATACAAGAAAAATGATAGCAAAAAAAATCATAGTCATTTGCAGTGACGAAAATTGTAAATGGAGAATTTACGCATCAAGGCATGAGTCGAATAAATTATTTGGCATTCAAAAATGCAATCTAGGGCACATATGTGGTGAGGCTAATCTTCAAACAAGGGGACATCCTAAAGCTGATTCTACTTGGGTTGCTAACATTGTATAGGATAAATTGAGATCAAAGTCATTTTATCAACCCTCCACCATATTGAAAGATGTCCACAGAGAATACGGTATGAAACTTAGGTACCATAAAGCATGGATGGGTAAGAAATTAGCTATGCAAGACATCCATGGTACTGAGAAGAGATCTTATGATAATTGAGGTGGTATTGTAATGCTATGAAGAGGACAAACCCTAAAAGTATTGCAGACTGTGAGATTGGCTTAATTAGTCAAAACTTTCGTCAACTATTTATATGTTTTAGTACCTGCATTATTGGTTTTCTTAGTGGATGCAGGCCATTGATATTTTTAAATGGCACCCATATTAAAAATAAATACAAAGGATGCTTACTCTGTGCTGTTAGTAAAGATGCTAATGATGGCTTATTGACGCTAGCGTATGCAGTCGGTGACTCTAAAAATGATATTAATTGGGAGTGGTTCTACTTCAAGCTAAGAAGTATCTTA
>JACGDI010005479.1:352871-366654 GCA_014898725.1 Jacaranda copaia | reverse complement strand
AAGAGATATGGGGAGTTATTCTTAATTTTTATAAAAAAAATAAAAAATTTAGTATATAAAAATTTAAATGGGGATTGGACATTAAAATGAAAATAGGATTAAAATTTTTTTTCTAATTAAGTGAAAAAAAAAATTCAGAAGATAAAAACAAAAACATCAAAAACCCATAGACAGAATCGCCCGCCAAAAGTTGCAAATATTTCGAAAAATGGCAAGCGAAACCCCCAACTCGGATTTCGATTGGGATTATCCCCTCACGGATGGAGATCTCCGAGCCATCGACTCTGCAGTTTCTGCCGCCGCCTCCGCCGTTGCTCCTCCAAAGCGCAACGCGCCCAGTTACCCAGAGGAGGACAGTGCCGCCGTCAACTCCCCTCCCAAAATACGCCGCCGATTGCCCGATTCTCTCTTCGTTTTCCAACAGCAGCATAATGACAACAATTCATCCTGCTCTTTTATACCGTGTTACAGAAATCGCTTTTACAATCGCAGTAATAATCCTTACTCTTCTCTGTTTGGAGGTAATTACATTTTCTAACTTTTTAATGTCAGTAAATTCAAGTTTTCATGTTAGATCAGATTTTGTTGTATCGTACCTTTCGCTATGGAAGTGTCGCTCCTTTTGTATTTTATATAGAAAGTCGCACCTTTGTCTTGGAAAGTGGTCGACCTTGTGAATTATATGGGCTGTTGTATTCTACCTTTTGCTTTGGTAAGTTGAACGTTGATGAAATATTCAGATTGTATGTTTCCTATCGTTCTCCTTGAATTCAAGACGATATCTTTCTTTCCTTTTTCCTGGCCATTTTGGCCTAACTTAATGGTGTCCATTGTTTAAAACCCAAGTTTGAATTCTTTCAATTGGTTGATACCTTCTGCTTAAGAATTGGTACGAATTATGGATTGTTTTAATTAGGTTGATACATTTTCTTTGTGTATATTTTTGGTGGCGTCATTTGTATGAATGAAAAATTCAATAAAATTTCTGCTTCAATGCTGCTTAGTTCATAATCCATTTGAAGATTTGTCTTGGTTTCATGGTGCATTATGCTATTCCTATCTTGCTGGAGGGTATTTGGGCGATTTTCAAATCTTTGATTGTTGGATATTTTTATGCAAAAAAAGATGTAGGTCCATTGGAAGGATGAAAGCTGTTTTTCTCTATTCAAGGGCATTGCTAAACTTTCCTTAAGAGAACAAATTATATTTCCGGTACTTGTAATATGCCAATGTAGATCTAATGATTTAGATATATAATTTGAAGAGTTGAATAAAGTGGACTGGTATTAGTTGTTGTAGAATGACAGAATTAGAGAAAGTGGCTCTCTTTTTCTTTTTTCTTCTTCTTTTTTTTCCCCTTTTCTTTTTATAATTGAAAAGAGTATATACATCAGCTTCCTTTTTCCCGGCAAAAATTATTATTATTATTATTTGTGCTCAGAAATAAAATTTGGAGGTCGCATTATATACAGCAGAACTCTGGAAGAGGTGGGAAGAGCTGCAGAGGAGCTTCTAGATTTTGTGGAAGCTAAGAAAAGAAAAGAGGGCCAGTGTGTCCTTGGTCTGGATATTGAGTGGAGACCCACTTTTAGAAGAGGTAACTCCAATTTAGTCGATACATTAATAAGACATAACTGAAAACTAGAAGAAAATACATAACAATCAGAAAAGGCATTGATTTGAAGAGTGACATGCTTTTTATAATTTGTGTAGAAGGTTTCAAGAGTTATATATGGAATTCATGCCTGGCCTTTCCTTTATTTGATTTTAGTTAGGTTCACTAGTGCACCTTAGTTTAATCTTCAGCTAGTTTCATTAATACCTCTATCTTAGTTTGACTTAGATTGTTGAACCCTATCTCTTTCCCTTCCTCAAAATAAGTTAAGCAATTTGCATTCTCTTAGAGCTTAAGTTACTTCTCACGCATCACTATTTATATTGTGATGGTGTGCGAGATGGCATGTGAAAAAGTTCAAGATCCTCAATTCCTTCTTGTCAAGGCACTCTCCAGCACTCCCCAATCATGTCATATGATTGCAGATGCATTTTGACATCAAGATCAAGCCGATACCCTTTGTTTTCATTAGACCTGAGTTCGTGTAGCATTGTTCTTTTAGGGCATGTTAAATTAATATATCTAGGTAACATGTTCAGCAGCTACTCATGTTTATTTGATGCAATCTTCCTTGGCAGGGAATAATGTAATATCAACGTAGCTTCTGGTGTCTGTACCTGTATTTGTCAAGTATCTGACTAGAAATTTATTTGCATGTAGTCAAAACATCATAGAAATCTATACCACCGGTTTCTTAACTTGTGGTGTAAGAGTGTAGTCACCTGGCTATTTTCTAAATGCTGGTCACATTGATAATATGTTTACAACTTTGAAATTAATATTGATTAAGTGATGAGAAATTATTTTAGGGCTTGTTTATTTGGCAAAATTCAGAAAGAAGAACTTGAGTTTATTGCTTTCATGTGGTTTATGGTTAAGTTTGACAAAAACTCATATTTGTAAGCAAGCAATGATTCTTATGCCTCTTTAAGAGAAAATTTAAGGAGTGACTACCAATTTTTCCAATAAATCACTTGCACCTGAAAATCAATGGTTGTGTTTGTTGGGCTACCGTGCGTTCTTTTAACATCACAAGAAAGAGTATGATTAAGTGGGTTTTGCTACTTTATGATGAAACATTGCTAATCTTTGCAGGTGTTACACCTGGGAAGGCTGCAGTTATGCAGATATGTGGGGACAATAACTGTTGCTTTGTGTTGCACATTATTCATTCTCAAATACCAAAAAATTTGCAATATATTCTTGAGGATTCCACTTCTCTAAAGGTGGTGCTTTATTATACCAAAAAATCCTCCGAAATTAAAAATTTAAACCTATTAAATTTTTACAGTTATCATTGCTTGGTACATGTGTAGGTGGGTGTCTGCATTGCAAAAGATGCTGCTAAGGTTTTGCAAGATCATAATGTATCAATTAACAATTTGGGGGATCTCTCAGATATAGCCAATCAAAAGCTTGGTGGGAATCACAAGAAGTGGAGTCTATCAACTTTAACTGAAATGCTCATCTGCAAAAAGGTATTTGAACAATTTTCTGGATTATTATTATTGATATATTAGAAATTTTCAACTGTTTTAATTTCTGTTCATATGCTAAGATGAGCAATGGGCCACTTGCACCATTTCTTTTAATTAAATGCCCTTGTCTTCTACAGATCTTATTTATCCCTTGTTGTCAATAGCGCAAATATAGCGCGTAGTGATGCAAAGCGCACCTTGTGCGCTTCGCATCGCTATGTGCAACAGAGTTTACTGTAGCTTCCTGCGCTATGTATGCTATTGCGCAGTTGTGCACCACAGCGCCTTTCGCTACGGGGAAATTGTGGGTTAAATTACCAAAAACAAATACATTTAAGGTTTAAATTTCTGTCAAATAACAAAAGCCCAGAACAACTCACCCAACAGAGCTTCATTTTCTTCTGTTCCCGCAGCTATAACACAGTCACCCAGCTCAGGTAGCAAGGAACAAGCAACCCCCAAGCCTCATCTTCTTTTTCTCCATTGGATCGATCAACCCGAGGTTATGTTTGTTCCTTTTCTTCCACTTTTCATTGCTTTTTCTTTTTCTGTTATCTTCAATTGTTGCTTTCTTCCTTCCATCGTCTTCTCCAATGGAACGCTTCTTTCATCCTCTTCTCCCATCCTTTTTTTTACTTTTTTTTCTTTTTCCCTTTATCTTTGTCTTCTTGCGTCCTTTCATCTTCTTCTCCTAGGATGTTGGACTTTGTACACCTTTTTTTTTCCTCTTTTCTGTGACTTTCTTATACTTGTCTTTTCCTTTTCTTCTGCTTCTCTTCTGGTGACAGGTGGGTTTTTTTTCTTTTAAGGAAAAGTATTGAAATGAACTTTTTAGTTGTTTATCCTTCACAACACAGGTGAAATATATTGGTATTTTAGGTATATATTAATATATATATATTTATATGTGTATTTATTATGTGCTTCATTTCAATAAAGCGCGCTATGTGTTGCACTACACGCTATAGCTCCAAGGGACCTTTGCGTGTTGTTGCGCTTTGCGCTCCCGACAACTATGTATTTATCATTGAAATAATTCCATTTGATTGCAATAGAAGATTTCGAGCCAAGCATGTCGAAAAATATGTTTAGGATGTTCTTTGCTGATAATATTGCCTCATATATCTGGTATTTTCTTAAGCAAACTCTGTTTAACAGGAGACTGACCACTTACTGACTAGATTTATAGTTCATATGGATGGAGGGGTGGGGCGGTCTACCATGTAGTACTGTAGTTCTATTCCAATCTCACACAATATTGTTTCCTGCTTGATAACTGCAGGGATTTAAACTTTAGGACTTAAATTTATGATTACAAGTCTAATTGTTATGGTATTCTTTTTTTCTTAATATTATTTCTAATCTTGAGATAAATTTTTTTATGGATTTCAGGTCCACTTGTTTTTAAGTAAATATGCATTGGTTTTAATATTTTTTTCTTTCCAACTGCAAATCTTAATACTGATGAGTTTGAAACCTATCAAAGTTGAAGTCCATTTCCAAACTCGTATTATTGATCTAAATTGCAAACTTATAGTATTTGTGCTAAATTGCTTTGCCACTTCATCCATTACATCTTCAAACAAATAGAGCTGCATAGTAGCATATCTTGGTTGACTGGATTTTTTAACACCTCTGTTCCCAAACCATCAAACCCAAGGCTGGTGGAGGTATTGAAAGTTTTTGGTTGGCAAAATCCATGCCTTACATCCCTCCAATCCTTTTTAGTATCAGCATGTCAGGATTCATATGGTGTTTCAACCTTTTAGCTATAGCAATTCTGGTGCATGCTGATTGTGTGCTGCTGCTCGCTCCCTGATGCTGGTGTAGATGCAGCTGGGATGAACTACCTGCCTGAGTATGGTGGTCTGTTTGCATTGTAACTTGGTCGATACGGGCCAGCACTTCAGCATTGCTGGCCCTGATGTATGGGTTATAGGTTGCTTGATAACTACTGAATTCTGAGAGTTGTAAAATTTTGTTTGTTGCAGTCTTTCATTTTAGCTTATTCATGCATTTTGTGCTCTTTGATCTCAAGGATCCTTGTGATTTACTAGTTATCCAAGCTGATGGTCTTGGAGGAATGTGTATTTGCATTCACGTAAAAGGTATAGCAATACAAACAGAGACATATTTGCTGCATCTGTTACTTGGAAGCCATTAATCATAGAACTTATGCTGCACCTTTTTTTAATAGTACTGACCTGTGCCTACTTCAAATTGGAATCCATGAGGTTTCAAGTTGAGCTAGTATTCTGTCAATGAATTCTAACTAGTGTAATTTGAATTTTGTAGGTTCCCAAGCCAAACAAAATCCGACTAGGAAATTGGGAAGTGGAAGTTCTATCAAAGGAACAGTTAAATTATGCTGCCACAGATGCATACATGTCTTGGTACCTCTATGAGGTATGCGACGGTGACACAATAATTGCTTATAATGGCCCTTTTCTTTTCCGTTTCTTTCTCCAGCTCTATAATGGTTCTATAATATGTGCATTTTGAAATTTTTATGTGGAGCTGTTTCTGGAGTAATCAATGTGTTTTCCTGGATCACAGGTGCTGAAAAACGTTCCAGATCCTGCTGATAACAGAAGTGTGGAAAATGGTTGCTGCCCCTAAATGGCTGAACATTATCTCCAATTTTGTGCATATCTTGCTGTTGTGGTCTTGAGAAGGTACACAAAAAGCTGCTGGTAACAAGTGAGTCTTAAGGTATTCTTGCTTCTGGCTCATGTTGGTGATAATTGTGAGCCAAAAAAGGTTATAGTTGTTGCTCCGGCCTGATGAAAATCTCAGTTTGGATCTGGGCTAAGTTGTCGATTGTAATGTCCCATTTTTAACTCTAGCCTAGGGTGCCAATTGTTGTATCCCATATTTAGCCCTGGATTAAAATTCCAATTGCTACAGATTTGAACAATCAAAAGAGAGGTAGAGCCAAGTGCCAAACCCTTGGAACAAGTGGGAAAATTATATATCTGTATATAATCTTTTTCTCTTCCATTTTATTGAAGTTCTTATTTGCTAAGTCTTGTGTCCGGTGAAGGATCCTAGGATATACTCAGTGACCAGAATATGGGCTCAATCTGGTTACATGTGAGTTGTGCTTCCCAATATACTAGGTTCAGTATTCATTAATAAGGTTCTCTCTCTTTGCTAGAAAATCTCTAATAATTAAAATGATTATTGATTAATTTAGACCCATTCTTGTAGTTTTTCTTTGCCAGTTCTCTGTAAAGGACTATGTAGAGCATCACCAACTTCAGAGGTCCCTAACTCGTGGATCATGTTTTGTTGTCTCATCAATTACTTTATGCTCAGAAACCTACTTTATCTGTGTTTCCCTCTTCAAATTGCAATGACTCTTGTCATTTAATGGTGATTATCACTTGCAATTAGAGTAACTGAGTCCAAATCTTATAATATCTATATATTATAAAATATTTTTGAAGTTTTTTAGATGTTACATGTTATTTAAAAATACATTCTTGAAGTATTTAAATAAAATAAAATAAATGTAATTTATAAGATGTTAATAGTAATTTTTTAAGTAATATGATCAAAACTAAGAGAAATTGTAAATTTCAAGAAAAAAAGTAACTCTTTTTGAAAGTAGTTTATAAGATTTTAGAATTTTATTTTTAATACTTATAAGCACATTCGTTAAATTCACTAAACATTTTAAGACATTTTTATATCCTCTAAAACATCGTATAAAAGTCTATAACTTCAATCAAACTCTGTCTACAGCTTTGCTAATCTATTGTGCGCATCTGATGCAGTGTACCACTGAAATATGTATGTAGTAACATGAATATATACCATAGTCCAGATATTATTAATAGTATTTTATTTGGATGCTTGAAATTTGACTTAAATCTTTAATTAATTAGTGATTTAAAGTAAGCACTCAATCCGACAAATTCTTATGTTGACAATGAATTATCTAAGATGCGCCTGTACGGGTAGTTAAGAATTCTAAAATTCTTAATAACAAACTAACTAGACTTATTCAAATAACTTGAAATTGTAATGGATTTTAAATCTTTTACCAGCCGTTTTGAGCTGTCTTCTTTATTGTGGTGATTTCGAGTTCACTTAATATTAAAATTACTTAAAAATCTTAAGTTCAAATCTTTCATCTAAATATAACCTAAATGATTCAACATTTAAAACTTAGAGGGTGTTTGGCTAAATTTTATTTAAAAGGTCTTACAAGCCCCTACATCTTATAAGATGTTTTTGGAGCTTATAAGATGTTAGATCTTTTTTTAAAAAAAAGTTCTTAAAGTATTTGGATAAAATGATATTTTGGATCTTATAAGATGTTAACAATGGTATTTTTGTAATTAATATGATTAAAATTTAAAATTAGGCTAGCTTGTTAAGATTTTCAAAATAAGTTAGGCATTCTTTATTTTTTTAAAAAGAACTTATAAGTTCTTAATATCTTATTTTAGGAGCTCATAAGTTCTTTTTAAAATAAAATTACAAAATACTTTTTTACATCTTATAAGTTTTCAAACATATTTTGAGGAGCTTATAAGCTCACCAAAACACCCTCTTGCTCTCCAATTATCAATTTGCACCAAGATTTTGGCTAAATTGGAATGTGTCCACTAAAAGGATAACAGAGAAGTAGCGCAACCATTAAACAAGGAATTAAGATCTCCATCGACATAAACATAAAATACAATCTTGATACAAGCACAGACATGAGTTGAACATGGCCTGAACTCATTTTTTATTTGAACGATCTAATCCTTTTTCGTTTTAAACCTTATAATATGAAACACGTATTGTTATATCTAGTTCAGTATTCAAGAACTCAATATAATAATTTAGGAATAAGAATTACCTTCCTAAAGAAAATTAATAGGATTAAGTCAATTGTACACACAGAAGCAACAAAATCTTAGCAGGGTGATATTGATACTCACACATACCTGCATTCTAATGTATTGGTAGATAACACAAACACATATGTATGTTCTCATTAAATGAATGATTATGGCTGCCCAACTTCACCAGTATGATTTTTTTATTTTTTATTTTTTATTTGGAGGTCTTTGATGGTAGGGCATGTGCCCCAATGACTAAATACCCTGTGAGTGGGGGCTTGATTAGAACGTGACATTGGAAAGCTTGATGACTAATAGGCCATTGCCATGTGAGTGGGGCCCTTTGGCATAAAATGAAGTCTCACTCAATCAATTATCTAAAATATTATGGACTGATTTAGGTGCCCATGTTAGGGGGCTGGGGTTGTGGGTGGGTATGGGATACCATTTGAAAATGGACACAATACGTGACATTTCCAATCACAACCAACTTGATTATTAATGGTGGGCTTTGCATAATGGTTTGTTGGTGAAGAAATTCTATTCCCATCAGTGGCACTGCCTTCTTTTTGAAGTGTGTGTGGAACAGATTTGGCTTGCCAGAAAATATACAATTTGTTAAAATTTGTTTTTATTTTTTGCTTTTATTGAAAATTGAAATGTGCTCCAGCTAATCAGTCAAGAAAACGATGGCTTGTAATGATAAAATAGTTGAGGTGTAGGTTTAGATCCCACTAAAAATACAGATATTTGTGCATTTCTAACAGTTGTTTTTAATAGTTGATCGTTGTAACTTGTTGATTGATAATTATAAATTCATGGTTAATTAGTTTTTAAATATATTATTATATTTAATCGCTTTATTTGAAAAATCGATTCTGATTAAATAATAATAGGTTATTTGTTTTATCGGTTAGTTGGAAGGGGAAAAAAAGACTTCTAAACAATTTTACCATGTGGGAGATATTACGTCCTACTTGTTGATGAGAGAGTCTTAAAAATCTCCATTTTATATTGGAAAAAACATACTTTTAAGAACTTATTTTGATTGATGAAATACATATCAATAATTATTATATTCAAATTTCAAATTCATTAAATACAACATTCTATATATCATCATTTAAGGTTATATTTTGAAAGATATATGAAATAATATTATTGAATTATTGTAACGCTACAAGATTTTTTGTGAATCAAGTCCCACAAGTATGAAGTTTGATGGAAATAAACTAGTTCAGAACGTTTAAAAAATAATTTGTTTGGATAAAAATGAAAATTTATCCACCATGCTTGGAATTAATTCAATCTAGATTTTGGGCAATTGAAAAGGAAAAGAACTAGAATTGCTTTTAAACCTAGCTATGAAATTACGATCAACTTTGTTCCATCAAATTCAAAACTAGAGTTGAACAACGCAAAAGGCTTTGTAGTGCTTTTGAAGCTTTTCCAAGAGAGATTATTGGACGAAAATCACATAGACAAGCCCATGTTTACAACTAATAATTTTATAAGACATCAATCTTTTCATGATTCCCCTAAATCATGCTAAATTTGATTTCGTCTTGGAATATTCTTTTGATGGGGTTAGTACCAAGTCAATTCCCAATGTTAATTGTCTCCCTCCCCCGACGCATCATATATGTGCATGATGTTATGGCTCGACATTTTTCTATCACTTTTTAGCCTCCTTTCATCTCTGAAGAGATATGGCTTCATTTTGAAGATTCTTATTAGAAATTGAACATAAATACCAACGTGGATCCCTAGTTAAGGTCAAAAAATACAATTACGTGATAAATGTGGCTATATACTTTTCATGGTGTGTCGTTGATCCTTGACGGATTCTATATGTTGGTTTTAATTTGATTTAAGTTGCTTATGATACTCGAATCGAGGTACACCGAATATAGTGGTCGTATTAGATTTGTGTGAGATATAGATATCTCTATTATTGTAGTAGCAATAGCAATGATTTGATATTAGTTTCAAATCCAAAAAAGCTAATATTTTTTCTCGCAATAAATAAAATCGATTGCTTTTCTCAAACAAACAAAAAAATAAAAATAAAAAATAATAACAACAATAAAATTGAGTACCGGGAAAAAATCCACAGATGACCGTATCAAAGGGAACCAACCAAGTAACTTCGATGAACCTAAAACCAAATGTCTAAACTTTTGTGGGCCAAATTGGTCCTCAAACAGGGTACTGGGCTTCGCTTACAATTGATCTCAAAAAGTGAGATTTTATCAGGTGGAGAAAAATTTATTCATCAATAGTACCCTACCATACTTGTGGAGAATGTTCCACCCGAATCCAAACAAATTTATTCACTTAACAACTTCTCCCACGGAAGAGTACTATGGACAATGTACTTCAATTGTAAGTTGTGCACAACTGCATCCACACAACAAAGTTAAAGTTAGCTTATCAATAGTACAATACTCACAATGTAATATCTGCACATTATTTTCGTTTTCGTGTATAGACAAAATTGCAAATGCTTGTTGACGGAAAAAAACAAACTAAAACACTCCCAAAAAGCCTCATATTTGATGCGCATAAAACTGATGGAACGCAGACAAGAAATCAATTTAAATGTGGTAAAGTGAGAATTGCTCCATAAATGACACAAAACTTTGTTTAAAGAACTTATCACAGATGATTCTGCTTATTTATTTTACGATGATAAAATATATTTTTCATCATTTCACTAACTAATCGTGATTTCCTTTTTAATTTTGTATCATTCATGCAGTCTGCATCACAGAAAATGATTTATTTTAAGTACGCACTGAAAAGGAATCAGCTAAGTTTGAGTTCAAGTACCATTTCACTCTCTAACAATAATTTATTGGTTACATCTTTAAAGAGATCAAATCATACTTTTATATATTTATTGAATTTTCTTAATGTATTTTCTACATATTTAAATTAACTAAGGTCAATCGGATTTAACAATTGAGGGGATTTAATTGTGACATTTTTTATAGGTCATCATGTTATGAAGTTTATCTCACTATTTAAAAAATCGGATTGGATTGACTGATTGGACTGGTCAAACCGTCAATTGGCCCTCGAATTGGTCCGATTTTTTTAAAAAAATAGAAAATTGAAAAAAATACTATGTTTTGTAAAAACTGTTTAGACCGGCCAGTCGGACTGATGAATTGGTGAAACGTTCATGGTTCAATTGAATCGGATCGATTTTTCATTTAATTTTTAATAAAAATATTTTTTTAAAATTTTGTTTTGTTTAAGTATAAAGTTTGAAGGTTAAGATACACCTCATAAGCTATTTAAAAGTAAAAAAAAAAAACTTAGTATATAGTTTATAGTTTAGAATTAACTTACACATTCTTAGCTTTAAATTTTAGACTTGATATATTTAAATTGTTGTGATAATTTATAATATAAATTGTGAAATTTGAATCGTAATTGTAACGCCCCAGCCAGAAGACGCTAGCTTCCAACCGAGGTGCTACCTACCTTATACTACCATTCTTAGCATATCAGAAAATACATTCCTCAAATATTTCCAAGTAAATAATCTCTACAACAATATTTATCATTTATCGAGTTCTGAATCGAATTATCCTGAATGACACTTAGCACTTCTGTCACCCTCATTACCTCCTATTTTGTTTGGGTCAGTCTATCTTTGTTGCGTAATTCTATTTGGGGTAAAGAATGAAAGAAACAACAATACAACGTATGTCCAAATGACTTAGTGAGATAATTTAGCTATAACAACAAGGTGACAATTTCACAAATAGTAAGGTAAGTAGAAATATAAATATTTTCAGAAATTGTGAGAGAAGGTTTTATTCAAAATTTAAGGGTGATTCATCCCATCACTGTCTCATACAAGTGATGAGACTTCACAAAATTCACTATCTCTCGCTAAGGTTTCAAAACATAAACCTTGAGCTGAGAACTTGAATAGCGGATACAGTTACAAAACAAAAGACCGAGTGAAATAACACTAAAAATAAAATCCATAATACCTTTACAAAACATATTATTGGTAGTTCTCCTACCCTGTCTATCCACTTTCAAAAACAACACAGAAATCCTTATCCCTCCAGCTTGAGTGATTGACTCGGGTATTCACAAATAGATGGCATGGCTAGCTATATGCCTTATCCCGCTCGTAGATAGTTACTTCTAACTAGCTAGGAGACAGGATAACTAGAATAGGGTATCGGCTAGAGACCAGCCACCATTAGTCAGTACCACCCAATAGTCTTTCGGTATCGATCCCAAGGCCCACCCCCAAGTGTATCAATAATCAGTTCAATATCAATGATCAATAGTCAGTACTCAACAACATTTCATAGCACAAATCACGTCGCCATGTTACCATAAAATTGACTCAGCACCAGGCTGGTTTCCAAGAAGACATGGCGATGAAACATATATTTTGAAATTATTTTCAGCTTCCTCAACACAATCGCCAATTTAGGATAAAGCGATGTCAATCAAAGACAACAAAAATGCTCAATATGGAAGGGCGATGTGGAATACTATTTTTAACACAGAGATCAAAAGAAAGCGAATAAACAAGATATAGTAACAGGTATCTATATTCTTTTCCCAGCAAAGAATCTCATACTACTGAGTATAAACTCACCCAATAGATGTAGAGGAAATCCTACTCGTGGTCTCTCAAGTCATGGCTTTCTAGTCAGCCCGAGAACTGTCATAAGATAATTTTGAGTTGTCATTCTATCAATTCTCTGATCCTCAACTACAAATGTAACAAACATCTTTATCAATTTAAAGGTGTTCTGACATAATCGTGATAATTCTTAGACATTTAAATAGCTCATGACCTTGCTTCCCACTTGATGTAAAGTTCGGAGTAGATAACCTTAACCTAACATTGATTGTGATTTCTAAATCATAAGTCTTAATACATTTAAACATTCTTGTCAGGTTCCTCAATTATTCTGATTGCTCAATTGTAATTCTCAAATTCCATGTCTCACAAAATGTAAGCCAATTATCTATCATATTCCTTAACCCAACATGTTGGCAAATTGGTTGCTAAAAGCTTACAGAAGGTCTCAACATAATTTGCTAATTTAATTTCATCCCAACATTCACCTGACTTAAACTCGAATTTGGATATAATCCTATTCACTTTATAGCATGTCTTATTATTAGGTCTATGGATATAAATATAAATATATCCTTCTCAACTTAGCTCAACACTCATAAAATTAAATTATCAACTTTAGTCAAGCTATAATTTAATAATCTTAACTTCATAAAATTAATCCATAAATTAGACCAAACTATAGTTTAATAGTCTCGGTCCCTATCATAACTAGACTTTGACCGAAAAATTCAGTTACATTTAATAAATTAATCAAATTAAAATTTAATTATTGAAAATTACCCAAATTGGATCGAATTGAAATCCAATCTTGCCTGAGAATAGCCCAAATGGGTTTGAAATTAAATTTTGAGTAAATTGCCCAGAGACCGCCGCCACATGCCATCATTGGACTACCACGCACAGTTATTGAAAATCGAGCCAACCCTACCACCAGATGCGTCTCACCACGACGAGCAAAACCCCTTAGACAATTACTCAATCGAATGCCATTTGGCCATTCAATTGCACCAAAAATAGCCACGCAACCCTACCCCGCCGCCATCGTGCCACCACCTTAATTGATGCACCACCGCTGCTTGAATCACCAAATTGGCTCCACCATTGCTCTACCCATGAAATTCCAACAAGGACCCCTATGCTTCCCATTTGTTCCTGTTGCCGGAGTGGCCCAATCGCCACCTTCGTCGTTACCCGTCGTCGGGTTGCAGTTTCTAATGATTTCATC
>JACGDI010005479.1:325915-352771 GCA_014898725.1 Jacaranda copaia | reverse complement strand
TTATATTTTATATTTTGGTATTTTATTAATTTTTAAGTAATATATGATATAAATATATATTTCGTAATTATGACATCACAATTTAATTATGGTTCAATTACGATCCGACCAACAATTGAATCAGTAAATCGTGAATCGATAAATTTTTTGATTCAATGAATGATCTAATTTTGCGAATATTGGTTTATGTATCGTTTTTGGACGTCAATTTTGCCTATGAATTTAGACCAATAAATAAATAGCATGGACTGTTGAATATGTGTTTAATTGTTTGGAGAGGATAAGAATCAAAGAATAATCCGCATGGGCTTTCGACTGGGACTGCCGGCTGCCGACATTTTACGAGCGTGCCCGTACGCGTACAGATAAAGTGAGCGAAGATTTTGGGTGTTGATCCAAGTCATTTTCTCAATGAAAACGACAGTTGTCGCTCCCGCTATTTTGTTTGTTTATACAGAGATAAATTTGTATATAGTAAAAGTAGAATCCTTTTCTTTTCTTTTCTTTTCTTTTTCCCCTTATAAATAAGAATTAGAGTTTATTAGAAACCTGGCTACTAGAAAAAACTTGCAATGAGTTGTTTTAATGGTTTTATTAGACTTTGCTGTGATGCAGAATGTGGGTTACACTCTTACGTCTGAAGGAGTTCCTCGTACGTTTTTAATATATGATTAGTTCATATAATCGATCATTATAAATATTAAACTTAATTTAGAAGTGAAATAAAATTGAGTGTTTAATTGGTATCAGAATTTTGTGTATGAAAGATTTTTTTTTATATCATTTTTAACATGTGATTGTTCATGCGATCGTTTACTATAAATACCTGTGAAGCATTTGATTGATTCATGTGATCGATTACTGTAAATGCCTCTCAATCAATTACTTAGAAGTGTATTATTCTTTGTTTAGAAGCTCCATTATTTTGATCTATTTTCGCAATTCATTGTTAATGTCGATCATTGAAGGATCTGTCTAAAAGTGTATCATTCTTTGTTTAAATGCTTTATTATTCTAACATATCTTATTTGTTGTTGATTCAACCATTGAGGTTAGATTGAACAACGATAACAGCTTCAAGCTGGTCCTTTTATTGCTAAAACAAAAATTGTTTGTGATTCTAAGCTCTATTATTAGTCATGATCGACATTCAAAATTATCTTAAAGTTTAATATTAACGACACTTTAGTGCCATTCTGCATTAGAGTAGTGTAGGCTTGATCAAACATTAGTACGTTGTCTTTATGGAAAGTACGTTTTCAAGCAAAACCTCCATCCACACATATCCCTAGAATAGAATATATAATATATCTCGCATGCATGGTCGTTTCCTCTTATAATCACATCAAGTCCTTTGCAGTGATTGTAGAAATATCAAATTAATATGTGAAACAAACAGAGCAGTTGCAAGAGAATTATGGACACCGAGATTTTATCCTCATAGGATTGTTTGCTTCAGAACCAACTCAGAAGCCATGAAATGGAATATCTACCAAAAAATTGAGAATTTAATCCACAAAATAAACAGGGAAGGGGACTATACACAGACTGTTATTATGATTATTATTTTATTTATTTATTTGTTTTCTTTTTTCTTGAGTAGTTGAATGGTTTTGAAAGTCAAAGGTGTGGCTCCACACGGACATATGCCTAAAGCCGCGTGGGCAAAGCTTGCGTGCTAAAAGTCTTATACCACTGTAGAACTAATTGCCCGACACAAAACTTGTCTGCACCGAACATTTTTGGCGGCACATGGTGTTTGGAAAAATGAAAAGGAAAAATATATATCATTAATTTAAACAAAATGAATTTTGTGTAGTAGATTTAGAGAATGTGATACATATTATAAAAATTATATTAAAAATAATGTAAAGATTCTTTTGTGAAAAATGATATATTTGTTTTATGTTCTGAAATAAAACGTTTCTATAAGTATTGAATTGTGGATTGAATTAGTTGTGGGTTGAATTCATACTAAACCAAAGTGAACCCTAAATCCTAAACCCAAACCACCAATATCGATCTCACACATGACACATGGTATTGCGTAATATCGCCCATGATACAATTGGAAGAACTTAGGAGAAGAGAGTACTACTCCTAAGTTCTGTCGACTTCTAGAATTTGACTTGTGATGCTAATAGTTGCAAATTCTTAAAACAATAATAAAAATATTCATGTGATAGAATATATAAATAATCACTACTATATAAGGACGACTTCTCTAAAATTTGAAAATTTTTTACCAGAAGAATCACTAAAAAAAATATATAATATTAATGATAAAATCATAAGTAACAAAGTAAAAATTGTCATTAATAAAATAGATTGGGTGGCTGTAGCTTTTATCTTGTCATTAATGATAATTTTTAAGTGATAATAATTTTTATTTTGTCACAAAATAACTCAATAGTGACAAAAATTAATATTTTAAGTTGTTACCATTAACAATTAATGACGCATCTATATTGACAATAAAAATTGTCACTATAATTAATTTGTGACAATATTTTCATTGTCACTATAAGTGTATTACTAGTTGTCTATGGCGGCAACTTTAACACTATTGTTGTCGCTATTTAATTTATAAAAATCATTAAAGTAACAAAATTAAATTTTTTATCATCTAATGTAAATAATTAATGACAATTTTATATTATCACTTATTATTTTGTTATTAATTTATTTTTTTATTGTAGTGAATTTTTAAATGTTCTCATGCTAAAATTGCGTTTTTCAACAATGTCCATGAAATCTGCATCTTTTTATTTAATATGACATGATCTGTCACTCGATCAATTATTTATATATATATATATATATATATGATTAACTGTACTCAAACCATTCAAATTTGGCGACGTCAGCCAACTTTCATGTTCCAATCGATGGGTACCTTCCTATTTTGACATTTATACATGCATCACTATCGCTATTTTATTAAGTTCTCTTCCAATTTTTTTTATCTTTTTTTTTTCTCAAATAATAATTTGAGTGCAAAAAAATTTTCATTGAGTAAACCTCAACAATACTAACATCTTTTATGATTTCATAGTCCAAAATTGAACAAACAAATTTGAAACTCTTATTCACCAATCTCATCACGCCTAATTCAAATTACATTAATTAATTTGGTAATGAACGCGTGATCGATGTGTAACATTGAAAGCCTGGAAAAGGTTCACATTTTACAGCAGACATCATAAATATATATATATATATATACATATATATATCCGAACCGAACCCACAGATGCTGTCCTAATTTAATATTCCAACCAAATTCTCCACGCCATTGAATAGAACTAACTTCAGTCATAAGAAACGACATATTGCATCTATGAATCGAAGTACACTTGATTCGGATTGAAAGAGGGACATTTATGATACATACAAATGTACATCAGAATTTGCTCACTTTTAATTTGTTTGGGTCAGACATAGTGAACACTACTCTTATAAGCAAATCAGACACATGGAAATTAATTAATCAACATTTGGGGGGTTCTTTTTCATTATAGTTAGTTATGATGAGACATTGATTTTACATTAGATAAAATAATTTTATTGATGCGCCTAAGTATGAATGAAGCTACCAATTAAGTACCAACTATTTTTACTTGTAGCTTTTAAAGAACAAAACAACTTTTCACTGTCAAATTCTTGAAAAATTATATCATTATAATAAATTCTTAAATATATATATATATATATACAAATTTGTATCTTCATTCAACTTGCATCCCAAATTAAACCAGAAAAAATAATTTAGTAGAGTCATAAAGGGTGCAAAAGTCTATTGTCAAATGTCATATCAAAATTATATATGTATACGGATTCATATTTTTTTTTTTAAAGTATGATTCACTTCATATAGTTATAATTATAAATTAATTAGATCTGTATATTTATTGTTATTGGTTGAGTTTTTTGTTTTTCTGAACTAAAAAGGATCAAATTACTAAAAGGTCAATTAAAAGACAAAATGTATTCCTAGAGTCATAAAACAATTAATTACATGCATAGAAATAATTTTATAATCCCTCTATTTAATATAGTTTTTATTGTTTTAAAAACACTATGAAATTATACACACACACACACAACAACAACAACAACAACAACAACAACAACAACCATACATATGTAGATCAATTTTTTGTCATCTTTAAATAATTTCACCAATTTTAGCCTTCCACTATTTTCTAGTACCAGATTTAAATGAACAATGAGAAAATTACTTGGTCAATATTTAAAAATTTATAGAGTAAAATAGAAATCCATTTTAGGTATTGAAATTAAGCAGAAATTTCAATAGTTTAACAGCAGAATATAAATATATAAATAAATATATATATATATATATATATATTCATGTCAAAATGCAAGAAAAATATCTAATTGATGCATATAATATTGAATTGGAAATTTGCATTTTCCCATCTCGCCATGTGAAAACATTTACAAAATTAGTATGCATGCAATTTAAGACGGGGGGAGGAAGCTTCCTGGATTCTGCCTTTCTCCTTGATTTGCACTTATGATGTAACATGACTTTTATATGTTCGCGACTCCTTAACAATTTTGGGTCCCATAAGCCAACATCCACATGTTATGTTTTTTACATTTCATAGTTCCACGAATACCTGCAAAAAAAAAATAAAATAGACAACTCAAATAAATTGTACTTTAGTACTTTAGTACTTTAGTCTCGGGTAATATGACGTAATTCTTTGGGAGCCTGAAACGATGATGATGATGCTAATTATTGGTGTCTCGTAAATTTATGTAGCTTATTAAATGAATAATACTTGTGATTTGTTTCGAGTACCAAATGCAAAAATCTAATAAAATAAATAAATAATATATGGAATCCATCATGTAATCAAGTTTTCCATGGGTAAAAAACATAATATAACACTTTAATATTTGCATTAACTACAATTACTTTATTGAACTTGACTCCCTTTAATTTGCTTGCATTGGATTGAAATGATTCCTCTACAATATTTTGGACAATATAAAATTAGCCCCTACAAGCACTTTAGTGATAATGTTTTGAAAAATACCTAGAGTACAATATGGGCTAGTTTGTTTTGAATGATGTGATTATTAATGATATATATATATATATATATATAAATAGATATATTTTAAATTTATTAAAATAAAAAAATATAATTTCACATTTGGTAATTAGTAAGATTAGTTGAAAAGTAAATTAAGATAAAATATATGATTTTATGATTGTAATATTTTATTATTTATTTTAATAATTTTTTACATACTAATCAAGGATAATTTGATCTTTTTGAATTTTATCCAATCCAAGAAAAATTTATCAATCCTCTCCTCTCGTAATACATATTCCAACTTAATATAGGGTCAATGACTTATCAAGGGCCTCATATCAAAGCAAACAAATAATAAATTATGGGTGATTATGCATCTATCAAGCATAATCAAATAAAACAAACAATACATATATTATTTACACCATAAACATTATTTAATAAAATCATCTTCATTTAGTTTCATGTAATTAAAGTCAAATGATAAAAAAATTGAGTTGATTAATTAGTTATTGACAAATTATAGTTAGTGAAATAATTTAATATTTATAAATCTCAAAACACATTCAGAAATAAGAATAAAATAAACTTTTTATATGAAATATTTAAATATATATATATATATATATATATGTTTGCGTAATAGGCCAAACAGTTGGATTATTATATCATCACACCTCTTGAGTTGAATTCCTTGTCCAATATTTTTGCAATTTTGTGTTCGGACATCTTCACACCATAAGCTTGCATTAATGCAGGAGCCACGTAATTCGCTCAAACAAAATAATTCAAGTAAATTATATCAAATAAAGTGTGCATGCATGCCTTAATGTCAAACATGATGAACATGGCAATTATATTTTTTCAGGACATTGGTCGTATTAGATAAAACCAAACGTGGTTTTTATTTTAATTAACAACAATCATTCTCATTCCATCATATAGACATAATCATTACTTTTTCTTTCTTTTTTTACACATATTCACACTAAGATTAAAATAATAATATAAAATTATATTTTCAGATAATCCTCTAATCAAATAAAAGACACAATAATTTGATATCATTAATAACTAAAAAATATCTCTTCCCCAAATAAAATCGAACACACCGTTGTGTCCAGAAACAATCTCTAACTACCCCTCAAAATAAAACCAAACGCGTATCAAATTCCTCAACTTCACTCTTCACAATTAATTTGTCAAAATATTTTCTCCAAGGCACCTAAAATATAACAAAACAAACCCTTGTCCTGGCAAACTCGTCAAGATGACACGCGGGCAAAGTCCTTGCGACCTCACCAAGATCCCTCAAGCAAGAAAATAACTTGGTCTGCGGTCAACAATAGCAAATACTACTAATTAAACTATTGTCTCAGCGCAATTATCATAAATTAATGTGATTTATTATTAGCAATTGGAAATTAAACACCTTATGCATAATAAATGACGTGATGGAAATGGGAAAAATACTTTCTTAAACCTATTGAACTAACTCATGAAATCAATAATTAAATTCAGGTCACTGTCGATGTCAACTTTAACAACAAAAATGTAGTCGACGTCCATGAAATTTCTAATTCTCTACTTATTACCTGAATTATGTTAGTCTCTATTCCTTAATTTTTCTGATCTGTACTACTGTACTATTTTTGTTAATTATTTCCTTGTGATAGATATAGAGATACACACACACACACACGTGATGGGTACAGCACGAGATTTGAGCCCACAAGATACGAATTTTGAAAATAATTAATATACCACGATCATATGTTATTCATTATTTCAAATAACTATGCCCAAACTCGAAGATTTAAGGGCATTTTCAGATGGGTTATTGGCAAGATTTAAAATAATAAAAAGTATTGTAGTTGCAGAAAAATCGGATTGGAGAACAAATGATAATTTGTATTTATATTTGATAGAAATAAAAGGTTGGGAGGGGCCAAATGTGTTTAAAATATGTCATAAGTTCCTACGTCATATAAAATATTTTTTATACTTATAAAATATTATATTATATTTTAAAAATAAACATTTGAATTAAAGTTTAAGTAAAGTAAGATCATGAAGTGTATTAGTATTGGTAATGACAGTTTTGTAATGAGATGATTAAAATTAAAAAAGTTTGTTAAAACTTCAAAATAAGATAAGAATTCCTTATTTTTTAAGAAAAAAAAATTTACAAATCCCCAATATCTTATTTTTAAAACTTATAAGATATTTTTCTATAATTTTTATCAAATATTTTATACCATCTTATCAACTTCCAAATATTTTAAAAAATTTATAATTAGCTGATCAACCTAATACACTCTTATTTGATAGAGTCAAGTGAAAATGAAACTTTATAATATAAGACCACTTCCTATTGTGATATAAAAAAATCTTGTATACACTAGGCAACACTTGCATACTTTTTAAGATAGAGAGCAATACTGAAATCAGTAAATGAATTTTTAGTGCTCAGACAAAAAATTTTGCAGACTACTTATAAAAGTTTTCATTTAAAATTTTAAAATTATAATTTTATTAAATAATTAATATGGGTAAAGATGAATATGTATACGCCTGCATGGCAATAATTTATACTATATTAAAAAGAGAGGCCCTTTATACTCAAAGTAGCAGTTACGCCATGCTACATCAAAATTGTTTTATCAATTATATCTTTAATTTTTAATTTAATTTTAAAAATGAATTTATTACCTAATTTAACATTAAAAACATAAATAATAAAGTGAAAATATGATAACAAAATTTATGGAATGTATAGGTAGAAATATTTAATAAATTTAAATTTTTGATGTAGAAATAATTTATTAAATATGAATTTATATTAATCGATAATTACTATTATATGTTATTGATGTAATTATTATTAAAATTATGTTACTGCTAAAATACATTACTAAAAATTAAGGTTTTTATTTGTTAATATAATATACCACCAATAACATGACAAATATGCACGCAGAGCGCGACCCGAGGACTAGTAATAAACAAAGACAATGTTGCCAAGCAATCTATGAAGTATGTTCGGTTTCGTGGTTGATTCTTGGAGAAGCGTTGGTTTTCAGATATCCGTTGCTCATTATGAGTTGAGTTGTGTAAATCAAGCAGATTGTTACGAAATTATTACAGTAAAAAGAAAAATTAGTGACACAACATTTAATGATAATATAAAAATTGTGATAAAAACAATTTTTTTTAATCATAATAATGATTTTTACAAATTTAATTTAGCCATAAAAATTGTATTTCAAGTTGTTATTATTAACAATTAATGATTGTATATTTGTAGTGGTGGTAAAAATATTAACAAAAATTACAGAGATAATTTTTGTATATATTTAGTGTCAATAACCTAGTTAATAAAATTTTTTATCACAAATTACAGAAATAATTTTAATTGTCACTAACTTGTTAGTGTAAATGTGTAGTTTCTAGTTGTCAATACTGATAATCTAAAATACTAGTTCTTGACACTGTATGTTAAACCATGCATACTTAAAAAATATCAATATTGATAAAATAGAAGTTAGTATCGCTTAATAGATGTAATTAATGATAATTTTATTATTTTTTTATGAGAAAATATTTTGATGTTCAAAAACATGTGAGAAATTAAGATGAAAATAATAAAGGAAGCGTGGACTGATCAAGACCATCAAAACAAGGAAATTTTTTATATAAAAATCAACAATTTTGGCATATTGAAAGCTAGTCAAGATCATCCAACTTTGTAAAAGCGGGTCCTCAACATTGTTTTTCTTGTTCTTTGTTTCTTTTACATTGGCTCGTATGATAGACTTGATAGTTATGACATTATAAAATTACGTAAACTAGTCAAATATGAGAAGACTTCTAGAACTTTCGACACACACACACACACACACACATACATATAAATGTTATACATCTTAACAATATTTCCTTGACACTTGGCAATTAAGAAGTGTGATTAAGAGGCTAATTTAATATTAAGCTGGGTGGCACCAACTGCCCGGGAAAATAATTATTGTAATTGACAAATTAATCCAATCTTTTATTCTCTCTGAACTTCAGGATCTACATACAATAAATTCTGCCAATTAGCTGTTGCCTGTTCTATTCGTTAAGAAATTATTCTTATTTTTTTATTATTTATTAAGAAAAAGTTTATTTTGGGCACCAACCCTTTGTCGGTGATAAAATGGTCATCTTATTTAATTCTGAAAATGGTCATTTATTTAATTATTATTTTAAGGAATGCTGGGTTTTTCAACCCAGTTGACCCATTTTGGAAAAACAAACTAACATCAAGATTTGATGATGAGCCCATGTGAAATTTTCCTCTAATTCCTCATGTCTCCCCAGGCAATACCTTAATCAATTTCCGGGACTAGTATTTTATATATCAAGGGTAACTATGGTATGCCTAGGAGTTGTGATGGATTTTCCTTGTATAATTTATGAATCTAACATCTGTATGTATCCGGCATAGCAATTAATTGCATTGATTGCTTCGTCTTTTTCTTTTTCTTTCTTTTTTTTTTAATTTTTTCTTTTCCCAATTATCCCATTTTTCGATTAAAATTATTTATTTTTAGTATTGATGTGTACGAGATTTATTATACGTGCATGCATAAGATCCAAAATCAAGATCAAGTTCAAGATCTGAGTTCTCCACTTGATGAAGACTAACAATCTTATTATGATTTGGGAAAGTATATTTTTTAATCGAAAGGTTATGCCGAATTTGGGAATTTGTGGTTGAACTTGGGTTTTGAATTGCACAAGGAATTAGCACTCTCGGAGTATACCCAATCAAAACTTTCTAATATACAAGTCAATATTTATTGAAAATGAAAGTAAAAAGATTTAGAGAAGAATAAGATCAACAAAATTGAGCGTGCAAAAAAATAAAATAAAAAAATTTGAATTGATATTGCTTATAGGCACAGATGCCACATGACCGCATGAAAATATTCAAGGTAGCCTAGTTTAAAATGTTAGAAGGTCCTAAATTCAGTGGATGAGATCTTTTAAGTCATTACTCGATTCAAATTGACAAATCACCAGGGATCTAGATTTTTTTGCCAACTTGCTAAGTTTGATAATGCCCTACTAGTATTCATTAGGTCTTACAATGATACTTGCAACATCAAGATTAATTATTCTGTATTTCTGAGAAAGCAATGATAACAGATGCAAGATTCATGAGAAAGCTTAGCACCAAGCAAAAAGGAATAATCAGCTACATAATTGGTTGTATTTAATCTATACGTGTTTTGTAATTAATATCAATTGTAATCAAGATGTGAACTTGATGCATGTGCGTTATCTCAAAAATACCCTTAAGAAATTCATTAATTACCTTTATACTTTTGTGTTTGCATTTTATTTTATTCAAGTCGGTTAGCCCTCACATGAATCAACCCGTGACTCGAATACCCTTGGTCTACGCATCAAGACTACAAGGGTGTTTACCTAAATTTATTTAAAAGTTTTATAAGTTCTTACATTTTATAAGATGTTTTTAAAATTTATAAGATATTAAATCTTTTTTTAAAGATAAGTTCTTAAACTATTTGGATAAAATAAGATTTTTGAACTTATAAGATGTTAGTAATGACAATTTTATAATTAATATAATAAAAAATAAGAGAGCTTATTAAGATTTTAGAAATAAGTTAGGAACTATTTACTTTTTTAAAAGTGGTTATAAACTCATAACATTTTATTTCAAGAACTTACAAGCTTTTTTTTAAAAAAAATTGCCAAATATTTTGTGGATCTTATTAGCTTTCAAATATTTTATAAGATGTTTTGATATGCTTGTAAGTTCACCTAAACACCATATACCTCGATTATAGCTAAATGGCCATGTGACACTTAATAAATAACACTATTTTACACATTTATAGGTAGCACTCTCATTTTTCTTTTTAAATCTCCCTTACATTTTGTTTGGTTTAAAGATTTTGGTAGGGAAATAAAAATGCCAAGAAAAAGAAAAATAAAATAAAAATATAAATTCTCAAATTTATTTGGTTGTTTAAGGTAAACATGAGAAAAGAAATGAAAAAAAAATAATTAAAGGCAATGAAGGTGTTGAAAATGAGAGAGAGACTTTTGAGGGAAAAAAGAAAAGAATTTTCTCCAATTTTATTATATTTTCTCTTAATATTTTCCTCACCAATCGAACAATTAAAATTATTTTCTCTAAAATTTTCTTTTATTTTCTATTCCTTTCCTCATCAAAATCCTTATGCCAAATATATGGGTTAATGTTTTTCCAATGTTTTCATCCTATTTTTCTACAATTATTAATTTGAATGTTGAAAGATTCTTGTTAGGCAGTCTCAATTAACTCTAACTCCTTGTATGTAATTTTAAGACTTAAATCCAATGTATCCAAATTCAGATCATAAAACTCAACTCATACTTAATTTTTGATAGACTCAACCCAAAATTTTTATCCAAACATAATTACTTAGACTCAAAACTACCGTTTGACAAAACACACACAAAATCGAATATTGATTTGGTCCCAAAATCTTTCAACACATTCGTACACAATAACTAGTTCTAGTATGAAACAACGAGGAGAGAGCGTTCCCACTGTGCCGCCTCATTCCCTCACATGGCTTCCATATTTTGTAATCGCACCGCAAGTCCGCAATACGGCTGGCATTTTGCCTTCCGTAAAGTTAAAAACAATAAACAATAAATGCTAGGGAAACATTTATAATATTTTCTAAGATAAGGGACCCATTTCGAATTTACTCAATCCTCCCCACAGCGGCATTGGCCCCCCGCTCTCTTTCCATCTGTAAGCGAGTAAAGACCACTCTTTTATAGTTTTATTTATTCATCACTGCAAAAAGAAAGGAAAGTGGTCTCCAACGAACCCCCCATCCGGCTATCCCCACGCTCAACATACGAATGGAGTTGTGTTTTTAATTTTAAAAATATAAGATAGATATTTTAAACATATTTTAAAATTTTTAAAGAAATTAAGATATTAAAATGTTTATTTAATTTATATATAAATTTTAAAATTATATAAGACGAAAAATAACAGTCTAACTCGTTACTCCGAGTCAATTCACTCTCAACTCCCAACTCTATACAATTCCCTTAAAAAAGTTAAAAAAAAATAAAAAAGTTAGTATTAATAATATGTATTTAGTGGTAATAACAACCTACTGCTAGCACAAATATCATTATAATATAAAAACAGAATTTGTAAATTTATCCATAATTGGTTATTATTTTCAATTATCACTTGATATATTATTAATTTTGCAGTGATTCTGTCCGACTCCACCCCACCCTCTCTCTTGCTCGAGCCTGAATGTGCCATTCTCTTTATAATCCAATCATCTACACTCTGACGCTTCAGGGTTCACAAAAAAAAATCCACTCTCGACCCTCAAAATAATCAACAAAAATCTTTAAATAGAACTTCCCAGTCATCCAAAACTCTTTGTGGAAACTACCACTAAGTTCACAATGCAGTATCATACAATGATCGGCGGAGGTGCGTCGCCGCCGGACAACAGCAAAACCACCAAGCTGGAGCGGTACAACAGCTACATCCGCCGCGTGAACAGCACTAAGCTCCTCCAAGCCTCCTCCAAGCTCCTCTTCCGCGTCACTCTCCTCGTCGCTTTGGTCTTGATCTTCTTCTTCACCGTCAACTATCCACCACTCTCCTCCGGCGACAACCACCACATTCACGCCACCAACAACTTCCTTTCCTCAGCTTTCTACGGCAGCGGCGCTGCCTGGGAGAAGCAGGTTCGACACTCCTCCACCCCTCGACGTCCCCACGGATTCTCAGTTCTAGTCACCGGCGCAGCGGGATTTGTCGGCTCGCATTGCTCCATGGCCTTAAAGAAACGCGGCGACGGCGTCCTGGGCCTCGACAACTTCAACTCTTACTACGATCCTTCCTTGAAACGCGCCCGGCAAAAGCTTCTCAGCAAGCACCAAATCTTCGTCGTCGAAGGAGATATCAACGACGCAGAATTGCTGAACAAACTATTCGACATCGTGCCTTTCTCACATGTTCTTCACTTGGCCGCCCAAGCCGGCGTGCGCTACGCAATGCAGAATCCACTCTCTTATGTCAGCTCAAATGTAGCTGGCTTTGTCAATCTACTGGAAGTAGCTAAATCAGCCGACCCACAACCGGCAATCGTCTGGGCGTCGTCCAGCTCCGTGTACGGTCTGAATACCCAAGTTCCCTTTTCGGAGATTGATCGGACGGATCAGCCCGCCAGTCTCTACGCCGCCACAAAGAAAGCCGGCGAAGAAATCGCCCACACTTATAACCATATTTATGGCTTGTCTTTAACCGGGCTAAGATTTTTCACCGTTTACGGGCCCTGGGGCAGGCCCGACATGGCTTACTTTTTCTTCACAAAAGATATTCTCCAGGGCAAGGGAATCAATGTTTATGTGACGCAGGAGGATAAGGAGGTGGCGCGTGACTTCACGTACATAGACGATATTGCGAAGGGATGCCTCGGCGCTCTCGATACGGCGGAGAAGAGCACCGGCAGCGGCGGAAAGAAGCGTGCGCCGGCGCAGCTGAGAGTTTACAATCTCGGGAACACTGCCCCCGTCACGGTGGGAAAGCTGGTGGGGATTCTGGAGACCCTGCTAAACGTGAAGGCGAAGAAGCACGCGATCAAGATGCCCAGAAACGGCGACGTTCCGTTCACCCATGCTAACGTGAGCCTGGCGTACAAAGACTTCGGCTACAAGCCGACTACGGATTTAGCCGCTGGGCTGAGGAAATTCGTGAAGTGGTATGTTAGTTATTATGGAATCGAGTCAAGGATCAAAAAGGAATTTGGGTCCAACATCGATGAGCATTCAGATGATTAAATTAAGCATCACAAGGCGAGGCGAAAGTGGGGTATGTTTAATTATCTTTTTCATTTTTAATTTTATTTTAAGTTTTCCACTTTTCTTTCTTCTCTTTGTCTAGTGCATTTGCACCAATTGATGATGATGTTGTTGTTGTAGCATAGGGCATAGAATTTTACAAACAAAAAAAAAAGAAAGAGAGAAAAAAAAAATGCGAGAAGAGGCTGAAAGGCAAATGTAGATCTGTGAATTTGGAATTGTAATAATGTATCCTATGAAATTAGGGTAAAAAAAATATAGAAGGGTTGAATGCTGTACAAAAAAAGTGGATCAGATCAACCTTGCATGTATCATCAAGTGTATAATTGATGGAACAACAATGAAGACATCAAGATTCTTCTTCCATTTGTCTACTATTTCTTTCTTTATTTACTTGGGCAAACTATTATTGAGATTTGATTGCATTTATAGTATAATTTTTTATTTTTATTTTTATTTTTATTTTTAGTATGATGCTGCCGACAATTTAAATAATCTATTTTAATAACAATTTTATTTAAATAAATTGATTTTTTTTTTAAAATATTGATGGGTGAAATGCATTTTGCATATTATTTGTTAAGTAACATGTATAATGAAATGCTAATTGAAATAGAAGATTGAGAATGAGTGTGGAAGTAGGATAACAGCAGTATTAATTATATCATCTATCCACTAAAAAAAATATAATATTAGTGACAAAATGAAAATTGTCACTAATAATATACATTTGAGTAATAATAGCTTTTATCTCGTCATTAATGATAATTTTTAAGTAACAATAGTTTTTCTATTGTCACAAAATAACTCAATAGTGACAAAAATTAATGTTTTAAGTTGTTACTATTAACAATTAGTGATACCCTTATAGTAATAATTTTTATTATCACTACAATTTGTAACAAGATTTTCATTGTTACCATAAGTATGTTGCTAATTATCTATGACAACAACTCTAACTCTATTTTTGTCATTATTTAGTTTGTAAAAATCATGAAAGTGACAAAATTAAATTTTTTATCACCTAATAGTATATATAATTAGTAACAACTTCTATATTGTCACCAACTATTTTGTCACTAATTTATCTTTATCTTGTAGTGATCCTAATGATTGTCCTATATTTTACTTTGTATTATAAATAATTATTTTAAATGTATTAAGTATTTTTTTATAAAAATATTTGATTGTGAAACACAAATATTTAGTATGTCTTCTTGAAGTAAAACATATGGTGGAATATCAATTAAAATAAAATAAATAGGGTGAGGGTGGGGGTGGGGGGCATAATTGTTTTTGTCTTTTCAAATCCAAGATGGGATGATGAGATTGTCATTTTACTTTTGTGAAGATGCCTTCCATGATTGAGGATGCATGAGGTTGTCTGCAGAACAGTTAAGAATACAATAATTTATTATAAGTGATAACTTTGTCTTCAAAAGAAATTAATTTAGTTTAATTACATTTGATTCTTCCATATAACTTGATTTATTTGGATATTACCGTGCGATTTTTTGTGATGCAGTGACAGTGATCATTTACTGAGCAACCGTAATCAATGCATGAGAAATGGTATGCGGCGACATACAGATGCAGTTTATCCATACAATATATTAATTGTTCTAATTTCACATTTCATCTTATACATATATATTTCACAATGTGCGAATATATATATATATATACATTCATGTGTGCGTGCGTGTGTGTAATGCACGCATGACCAAAAATTTGTGGAATAAATGAATATGACCAATTCATTAGTTGGGATAAAGAAATGACTATACAAATAAATTACCAATAAAATTGATTAAATGAAATAAAGAATCAGACATAACCCTCGAACAAGGAGAAGAACAGACATATTGTATCCCTATCCCATTTGATTTATAGTTTTTATGACTATATTTTCAACGTAAATTTTATAATATGTATACTTTTACGTTCTACATAGTCATAAAGCGTTATTGTAGGATTTTCATCTTTTAGTGCTATGACCGAAGGAACTCCCGCGGGTCGCATTTCTTTTAAGTTAATATTTTAATATCTTCTTGTCATTTTTCCACACACGCTCCTATTCTTCTCTTTATGGAAGAAGCAAAAATGCAAAATCTTGAACTGAAATAGATTATAATTATTCAAACAGAACTTCATTTCCTAACTTTCACATCGTTTTACATATAATTTCCCATTTACTTTCAAACTCAATTCTAATACCATATTAAAAGGGTGTTTGGGTGAGCCTTTAAGCTCCTCAAAAATATTTTATAAAATATTTGAAAATTTAAAATATGTATAAAAGTGTTTGGTAATTTATTTTTTAAAAAAATTTATAAGCTCGTAAAATTAGATGTCAAGAGCTTATAAGCTCCTTTTTCAAAAGTAATGAGTTCTTAACTTATTTATAAGATCTTAACAAATTCTCTTAATTTTAATCAAATTAATTACAAAATTGTCATTACCATCATTGTATAAACTTTAAAATTTTATTTCATTCAAACACTTCAAAATGAACTTATTTCTAAAATAAAAATCTAATTTAATATTTTATAAATTTTAAAAATATCTTATAAAATATAAAGCCTTTTAAAATTTTTTAAATAAATTTAGTTAAATACTCTTTTAAGCATAATTAATATCAAGTAATTATATATCCTTTTCAACTAAAAGTTGCAGTAGTTAATCGCAAAGACAACCGTGCAGTGCATGCCAGTAACAAACTACTCGTAGCCGTTTTTCAGTATAATATTATTGTGATGAATAGGCATGCAAAAAAGCTGAATCTATCCGTCTATCTACAAATGTTGCCCATCCCTAAAGCCCAGAAGCCGACGGAAAATCATGGCGTGCTTGGAAAGCTGACACCATTTTTACCAGAAGCGGAAATAAATATATCTCATAGTTTTGCCTGCATTTGATCGCGAATGTTGAGCAACAGGGAGTACGATGAGAACTGAGAGAAATATTTATTAAAAAATTCTAAATTTGAATTCATTTTGTAATAATACTAATGTGTGAATTAATTATTTTTAGAATTTCAACAAAATTGATGCTATGATGAAATTATAGTGATCGAATTATTTTTTAGGCGGTAATTATTATTCAGATAGAACATTCTATTCATAAATGGATTAAAATATAAGTTTTATATTGAAAATTTTAAAATATTACAATTGTGCATTTTTAAATTATCAATTTTCTCTTCTTTTATAAAAAATATGTCTTTTACCATATTGTACTTCTTTGTACTTTAAAAATTAAATAAAACAAAATTTTTCTTTTTCTACTTCTACTCTTTCTCAGTTCTAACTCCATCCTCCTCCCTTTCTCTTTCTTTTTCGTTATTTTCCCAATTTCACATACTTCAAAAGCCCTAATGGTTCCAATGAAAAAGACAAAAAAATAAAATAAAATCCTAAAGGTTCTTTTAAATTTAAACTACTTTGGAAGTGTTTTGTGCAACTATTCAAGTAGTGTACGCAAACTCTAAAAATGTTGTTGTTGTTGTTGTTAATTTTGTATAAATCAATAGATTATTTTAGTTAAAATCATTTATAATTTATTTATTTTGCTTTTTATTCTTTGTAGACTATACATATAAATTTCTCTTTATTGGTGGTTATTGAAAATTCAGAACACTTGCCTTGGAGTATCATGTACGAATGGTTAGTTACTTTACTCTAAATTTCTTAATTTTATTGTTGGGTTGTGTTGACTTAATATTATTTTTTTTATCTTCCTATTTATTTGAGTATCGATTATTTTGAAACTACTGGTTTTAAATTATTAGTATTATGTGAAATAACAAAAAATATATTTTTGATAATTCAGAATTTTGTTCCCATAAAGAAAAATTCTGGCTCCATCACTGTTTCCATTGTGATGAGAAATTCTTAATAGTCTTGCACAAAAAATGTTGTTACAGGACTCATCCTTCTTCGTGTCTTCTGTTTTTCCTACAATTTTTTGCAATAGAAAGTATCAAATAAAAAATTTAAAAAATAAAAATTCAATATTTTTTATATTATTATTTCTAAATAATAAACCAAAGCACTAATGTCGCAGAAATATTCTAATTAAGAAATTAACAAATAATAAGATAACAGAAGGAATATTGTAACGCTGTTGTTATATTACTTATTATAGGAGAGATATTTATACATGAAAGAATGCTGCAAGAAAAACACTATTTTTTTGACAGATTGCTTCCGTTGAAAATTTTTGAAGGACTTTCAATGAATTTATGAGGATAAATGATTTCATCGGAGTTTCAAGAAAAATCCATCGAAAAACCGCCTGTAAATACGGAGAGGAGTTGGCGCGGAAAGGAAAGGCGTGAACGTATATATATCCGATAGATTGTCCGTTAGAAATCTATCAAAAAAGTTGTTTGAAGGTTTTTTCCAACAGAATTGCTGTTGGAAAGCTGAATTTTTCCTGATTTTAGAAAGTTGTTTTTCGTCGAAAAACATAATTAAATCTGCCGCGCCACTTTCTTCTTCCACATTTCTTTTTTCTTGCCTCCGTTCATATTCTCCCACCTCCTTCTGCTCCAGTGGCCAACCCCCCATGCTTGCGGCCGTCGCTGCTGCCATCGCCATATTCAGGATCCATCAGTTAGTTTTCTTAGTCTATTTAATGTTTTTATTTATTTAGTTTCATTCAATTACCTTAGTCGATAAATTGATTATGTTGTTGCCCTACTTGGAGTCACGAATATTATTTTTCTTGTAACTAAATGTTGATAGAGCATTTCGTATTGCGTGGTTTCCTGTTTGTCATGTAAAATTGATCTTTTCCTACTTGTATGGTTTGTTGAGAAAGATGATACATGATAGAAATATTAGGCAGATTGTGAACTTAGGAAAGAATGCAGCATATGATAAAACTTATCCGGTGCATCCTTATGCTAGATACTTTTAGAGGTTATATATGGTATATTTTTTTAGAGCTTACAATCGTTTTATATTTTTAGAGTCTTAGGTCTAAGAAATAATAATATTTTGGATAAAATAATATGATGATAATGAGCATTTTGTAATTTATACGTCAAATTAAAGGAGTTTGGTATTATTTAAAATAAATGTTAGAATCTCTTTATGAACTCAATATCTTATGCTTAGAATTTGTAAGCTCGTTTTCAACACATTATTAGTTAGTTAGTTAGTTAGTTAGTTTTATATGTTTGTATGTTTAGATTAATATATTAGTTTTGTAGGTTAGTATGGTTAGTTTAGTATGTTAATTTGGAATGTTAGTATTTTGATATCTAGTTACTATGTTAGTTTCATTTTTTTTTACATATTTATTTATTTCACTATTTTTATATTTTTGTATGTTTAGATTGAAATGTTAGTTTAGGATGTCAAATTAAAATGTCAGTTGAATTTTCACCCTAAAATCATCATAAATTGAAAAACCATAATTCTCTATGAAAAACACTTGAACATAAACTTCATACATAATTCAATACAAAATATGCCCATTATAAAATTCCAAATTACCCCCCAAATCATGTGAGTTGTCTATGACTTATAAATAAATTTCTTTCCAAAAAAGAAAATTAAAAAAATTAAATTTAATATTTATTAAATGATATTTACTCTTAAAAAATCACTTCTATACCTAAAATTAATTCAATTTCAAAAATTCTGTTAAAAAAAAATTGAAGTAAATAATTTCATAATCCAAGATCCACCTTATCATGAAAAGATTTAAAAAATTCAAGTCCACTAAATGGTTACCTTACAAATTATTTTAAACTTAATTGATTAAAAATATAACTAAAAATGATGCATATAGTCAATTGTAATTGAATTATCATTACTTCAAATTATAGGATAAACTATTATACCAACGAACTCCCCGTTCGTACTTACATCTCAATCACATCTGTTTCAAAGATTTTCAAAAGTTAGAAACATAAAGAATACAAATTTTAGCATCTCATCTTAGCAATACTATTCTAACAACTCCAAAAAAGACAAATATAATGACTCCTAAAGATTTAATGTCAATACTGTGGAAAATTATTCTATGATCATAAGTTGAAAATTCAATTGAGGTTGACTTGAAGTGAATTTTTAACTCTTGATCATAAAATAATTTTCCCTAGTACTAACATTTTTGGTAGGGAATCATTACATAATTTTCAAATCAAATAATATTTGATTAGAAAAGGAGCATTATAGAAGTCTCCAACTCCTATAATCAGTCAACAGCTTTACATGCTCAATTAAAATTTCTTTTAAAAAATTCATTCAAGTCTTCAATCTTTTTGTCTACCCGAATATATTGTTGTAAATGACAACCAATCAAAAATTAGAATGTCAATGGACCATTAAAACTGTCCTCTTATTACAACAACACATCTAGGTAGGTAGAAAAACTGTAGAATTTGTTCAATGAATGAATGATATATTCTACATATCTAAACTTCAATTTTAACTATGTGCTTTATCGAGTCTAGTTGTTAACTGTTATTATGTATTTGGCATATGTTATTAAGTTATTTTAATAATATTGATTATCATCCATATGTGATGTTGTGTTTTTGTTTTATAGACACCAAACTAGTCTAGTTTCCATCCCCTGCCATTGGCCAAGGAGATGGTTCTAGCCAAAGTAGGGGGATGAATTCCCTAACCTATCAAATACATTTTCCGGTCGACCAGTCTCCCACCACCTCATCAACAGGTCATCAGTTTATGCCTACCTCACACCTTCTTCCCACTAAAAGCCACAATACTTCTCTCTCATCCTCTTTTGTTGCTGTGAGGTCATCTATATGCCGTTCCCCATACCCATACTCATAGCAACATTACTCATCCCTGGTACCATCCACTTTACCCATAAGCACACCATCACCATCTATCACTTCACCTTACACTCAGCCATCCCCTGCTGCTCTACTTGATCATTCCACATCAGTAGCAACATCCCTAGCAATCCATTTTTTAGCTGGCCAGGCATTCAACGAGAGAGGATTAGAGCCCCCATGCCATAGTTCTGGTAAGGTATACTTGCATCCCAAAGGATGCTACGAGTAAGTTCAAATTGTTATATAAATGTTATTTTGTTATTATTTTAATAACTATATATTGATGTTAAGAATTATTTTATGCAAGTATACATCTTCGCTTGACAGTACTAAGTTTTTAATAAGGGTAATCAAGAGCAAGGAGCAAGATCCCCCTATAGGACCTAGTTGGATATCCCTAGGCCCTTCGAAACTTGATGTTCAGGTAGTGGAAGGCATATGAATGCTATGAAAATATTTACTTTTACAAATTAAGCACATCTTTATATTATAATTATACTAACCAATTTCCTTCTAATCCACAAAGATATGTCATTTGGGAACCCCAACACAAGAATCATTTTTAGAGGGCCTTAGACACTGAAAGGGATCACTGATATAGTTACATGTATGGCCACACTCGAAAAATGGGTAAAAGGCTGAGTGGATTGGCAAGGACACTTGGGCTAACCTAGGCCAGTGCTAGTAGCACCAAGATTTTCAGAAGAAGTCCACTCATGCCAAGAGAAACTAGGCTCTTGAGATTGATGGATCTCTCTATACCGAGGGAGTGTATCCATTGGGAATTATGTCGAGCATTTTAGTAAGTTTCCTAACTTTTAGACTTTAATAAATTTAGTCAGTGATCTTATGTTATTTTCTCTTATGTTTATAATCTATGCATGACATAGTTGATGGGAAAGGGATGGTGACTTCCCATTTATTATTTGTTCATATTTTAGTTGATAGGAAAGGGTTATGTTAGTGCCCTTCCCAGTTGTAATTCATTTATATTTTGGTTGATGGGAGAAAGGTTGTTTCCCTTCCCAAATGATATTGTGTTATGATTTATTTGATTGTTGATGAGATTTTATTATTTTGGTAAAGATCGATTTTAGGGAAGATTGTGAATTATTTTTTGTATAATCATTATAGTTTAGTATTCTGTACATATACCATACTTATGTTAGCCCTTGTTTGCTTATTCTCTATGTAAACTTGAGTGTTGCAGAGGTCCTCGCCATCCTAGGAGGTTTTGCTTGTACCCACCAGAGGCGGGCCGATAGGAGTTGGGTGGATGAAGGGGTACGAAGAGTTGCTGTAAGTTTATTATGTATGACATAAGATCATTTTAATTATATTATATTAGAATCATATATTTATTTTTATACCTTGCACAAGAGCTTTTAGAAGGCACCGAAGTCCTAGTTTTAGCATAGTGCATAGAACCAATAGTCTTAGGTTAAGTTGTAAACTCAGACTGTGGGTGGCCCCCAACAAAAGGGGGGGGGGTTATGGTTTAGCTACTAGTAGTCACCTTCCTACACTAGCGTGCCTCAGAATGAGCCTAATGCATCAACTGTAGCCTAGTTAGAGGCTCGTTTGTAGGTCGATATTGATGATATATGGAGCATGTTCTTGAAATAGTTGGGTATGATGCAGAATTTGATCTCTTAATTGGTCATGTAGAGGGATGCTCCTTTAGGCTGTGGTGGCTTACCCTACCCTCGTCCTACCAACAGCAACTTCAGCCATGCTAGGGCAAGCATGAACAACATTAGTATGACATCAAGCAAGATAACTATGCTACGGGAGTATTATGTACATATACACACTTATGTCAATTCTTATTCTTTTATTCTCTATATGTGTTTAGGAGTTGTAGAGGCCTCCGACATCAGAAAAGCTTTTGCTTGTACCCATTAGAGGTAAGTCGATACGAGTTGGGTAGACGAGAGGGAGATGAGAACTGTAAGTTTATTACATAAGACATAAGATTATTTTAATTATATTATATTACATTCATATATTTATTTTAATACCTTGTAGGAGAGCTTCTGAAAGGTGCTGTAGTCCTAATTTTAGCCAGATGATGTTAGGAGTAGTGTAGAGACTCAATAGTCGCATGCTGAGTTATGGACTCAAATTGTGGGTGGCCCCAATAAGAAGGGGCAGGTTTATAGGTTTAGCTACCAGTAGTTGCCCTTATACACCAGCATGCCTTCGGATGAGCCTAGTGCATCAACTGCAACGCAATTAAAGGTACCCTTGGAGAGCTATTTGCTAGTAGGAATTGATGATATGTAGAGTATGTTCTCAAAGTAGTTAGGCGCAATCCATAATTTGATCTCTTAGTTGGTCATGTAGAGGGATGCTTCTTTAGGTGCCGGTAGCTCGCCCCTACCCTCGTCCTACCAACTATAGCTTCAGTTGTAGCAAGGTGAGCATGACTAACATTAGCATGGCACCAAGAAGGATGACAATTTCGACTTTGGTGATGATGTTGATGCTAGCAGTCACCAAATAATATTTTTTTTGTTTACTTTTGTAATTACAAATTATAACTTTAAAAATTTTTATCTATAAAATTACATTTTGTTTTAAATCATTGTTCCATTTATTCTTAATTTTCTTATATTATAATTGCATGTTATTTTATATTCAAAATGTATAAACAGAGTAGAGCTGTAATTAAATAAAATGTTTTCAAAATATTTTAAGAAAATGATAAATTTCCAATGAAATTCAAGGGGTTTTTGATGAAAATGATTGTAAATAAATAATAATTCTGATAATTATTCATAAAACATTTGTCTAATTTTCATCAAAAAAAATGTAAAAAAATAAATAAAAAAATATAAAAAACTGTCAAAAAATTGATGAAACAACATCGAAAAGTATTGTATTGGAAAACACCATCAGAAATGTGATGAAAATTTGACAATTTGGCACTATCAAAATTCCATCATAAATTCAATAGAAATCCATTGGAAAATTTTTCAATGGAAGCATTGGTTTGGAAATCAGACAGAAAACAATTTGTGATGAGGGTTTTTTCCAATAAGAAAAATTTTATTTGAGATCCGTCAATAATTTTTTGTTACGTCGGAAATCCTTCGAGAGCTGTTGTAAAATTCTATCGAAAATGTTGAAATTTTTTTGCAGTGAAATCTCAGAGATATTAGGAAACAATATAAGTGAGATTGATAAAAATTATCTAAATATAGAAGAACCTATTCGTGTAGCTGTCCTAATATGCCTCGCAAGTTGGTGGGGGTGAAATGAAAACCATCTTGGAGGAAAGATGAGGATAGCTGATCTTGAAAGAGGCTTCTTTAGAACATCAGCAAGTTGGCTTGAGAGGAAACATGAGCAACACTGATAAGTTTGTGCTGAAATTTTTGGTGCAGACAAAGTGATAATCTAGCTTAACATGTTTCATCTTTGAATTGAAGATAAGATTAACACAACAGTAAGTGGCTTATGCATTATCACAATAAATGCTAGGTGGAGAGAGCAAAGTTCAATAGCTGCATTGGCTACAACATTAAGGAGTGAGGAGACTAAACATTGTTGTTGTTTAGAAGACCAAGAAATAGGATTTTGACCAAGAAAGTAAGCATAGGCACTTGTGGAAATTTGATCATAAAGATGGCCTTCCTAGTTAGCATTAGAAAATCTATGTAGTGAGAGTGGTGCAATGGAGAAGAAAACCATCCCCAAGTTGCCAACAAGAAATTGAAGAAGTCATTTTAAAGTTTTCCAGTGGACAAAATATGATTTGAGGGAGCTTGTTTACTGTAAAGGTGAGGTTTGGTCATAAAATTGTAGATATGAGAGCTTAAAAGCAAGAGTTCTATAAGTTTTGACATAGTTAATGGGATCATTATCATCGATAGCAAGAGTGAAGCCAATAGAAATTGGCGTAGGAATTGCTTTAGCGATAGATATCTCGACACACTTAAGATTATTTTAGATATATTTACTTTGTGAGAGAAATAGAATACTAGAAGCAGATCAAGTAATCTTAACTCCAAGAATATAGTGTTGATCACCAAGATCTTTAATAGTGAAATGAGCACCAAACTAAGTGATAAAAGATGAAAGAACACTTGAATTACTCATAGTAATAATGATATCTTCAACATAGATCACCATATACATGATAGCAGCAGATTAACAAAGAGTGAAGAAATAATGATCAAAATGAGAGCAGTGAAATTCAATGAAAATTTAGTACTCCTTAAGGTCATTATACTAAGCTTAAGGTGCTTGTTTAAAACCAAAGATTACCTTGTGAACTTTACAAACATAAGAGTAACTTTTAAAGTCTGAGAAACCAGGTGGTTGGGCTATGTACATATTCTCTTTAAATTTGCTATATAAAAAGGCATTATTGACATCAACTTGTCATATAGGCTAGTAATGACTAATACAAGGGCAAGAACAACATAAATAGTACTATGTTTAGCAATAGCGAACAACGTATCAATATAATCAATGCAAGGTCTTTGATGAAATTCTTTGACAACAAGTATACCCTTATACTAGCTAATAAACCATTAAGATTCTACTTGATCCAAAACCTACTTGTAGTCAACATTATTGTATGATGAATTAGGGGGTAGTAGCATGGTTCACAGGAACAGTCACAGAGACTAGAATGGAGGCCACCATTCCACTTTTATTGCAACATCATGAAATGGTTGTGACCGTTCCACTTATTTTATGGTTAAAGTACTATAAAATTTTTATATTATATATTACTATATATTTAATTACTAAAATATTTCACACTTATAAATTGAAAAATACACATAAAATACAATTTCAAATTAATGAAATGGGAATATGAACTAAAATAATACATTAAAATGACAAAGTAAAAATAAAATTAAAAAAAAGTAAAAGAAAAGAAATAGAAGGAGACTTCTTCAAAAGAGTCTCTGCAATAAAACCAACATTCACTAGCAATCCCAACCGTTTCATTGCTTTGCCGCCTTTGACTTCATCTCCATCTTGTCTCCTTTATTCAAGCCAATTATGCTAGCTTCCCCATATTCCCAATTCTACCAGTTACCAATCTAAGTTTGCAGAGCCCCCACCCCACAACCACCACCACCATCCTATCCTAGTCTTAATTTTTCCCAACAGTGTTTAGCCCAAAATTAGGCCATTTCGTGGCGTTCAGGCCTTGACAATTCAAAAAATTGAATTATTGCAGTGTTCCGACTGATTTTTGGGAATGCAGCAGTTGATTTGAATTGTAGCCGTTCACCACTATCAGATCGAAATTCCAAGCTTCATTTTCCAAAACGGCCATTCCAGCCTATTTATCGAGGTTCCGGCAAACCTGGGTACTAGTGACCATGTTTGCTGATAATTAAGAGCATTGAGCTCTTCAAGCGTAGTAGCATACTGTTAGCCCCGTGAGTGGTTGGATGCCATTGGCATGGTGGCCTTAGCATGCCAATGAGCAAGAGTGCTAGCTCGGTGTAGCACGACTATGGCCAAAGTGTGGGTTTTACGAGCATCGATTGGTTGGCTTACACTGTTGCGGACAAGTGCTAGGAACTCGCGCAGACCTTGCACCGTGCAGCAGTGAGCGTCCGAGAGCGCGAGCGAGGCCCGCGCTCGGGTGCGCAGCAAGTCGCGGAGCGCGGGCGCTCGGCAAGTCTTGAGCGGACTAACTTGATGATGTGGCTAGATGATGGGGCATCTAGCTGGCATGCCAGATCATGACTGTGGCACACTCTGGCATGAATCTCGCATGGAGGGCGGTTAAGCAGTTTGCGGACTAGTGGAGGGCGGTTGCAAAGCATTTACCAGGAGGAACTGGCTCATGCAGCAATAACCATTAGGACACTAGGCGGACTGTTGTTGGTCCAGCTTAGCCTAGCAGTTGGGGTTGTCAACTGCATTGTTATTGAATTGTATTGGCCCAGACCTCACAAGAACGTATGTGTGAAGGCTGTGGCAATTTCCTTGTTTGTTGCTTGGTGAATAATATGAGGTTGGGTTTTACCGTATATTCGGTGTTGATTTGATCTTGTCATTGCTTGGTTAACTTGATCGATT
>JACGDI010005479.1:201182-325815 GCA_014898725.1 Jacaranda copaia | reverse complement strand
GCACAGTGGGCGAATTGAGATAGGCGGATCCTACTGAAAGTTACCCCTGTGACACATACCATTATGGATATTTGAGCACTTAAGTCACTATATGAGAAACCATAACACAATTGGTTTGAGGAAAAATTTTAGCTTTAGTGTTGTGTTTAAAACTCTTTTTTATGAACTTTTGGCCATAAATAAGTGGTTAGGAATTGATTTAGCAAGCAAAAATGAACATAATATTTGAAATGGTATTGGATAATGGCTGAAGTGTTGTTGACCTGCAGAAAGTAGTAAGAACAATAGAGCATCTCTTTAGTAGGAGCTATCTATTTGTTGTTTCCTCTACGACCCTTTTCCCAACTTGCTAAGTGGAGGAAATTGGATGGATCTTAAAAACAATTATGATTGTTGTTCTACTAGGAAATGTCTGCTTAAGTGTTATATGCTTGCTTAAATATTATCCCAACTTCAAGAGAAGGGTATAATGTTGGTAATTCACAAGAGAAAAGGTCAACGTTTTTGGCGGCAAAAGAATTATTTTGACACCAAGTCCTAAAATATCAATAGTTGAGGGCACAAAGAAAAGGAATACAAGGGGCATGATTCAAAAAATAAAACACAAAGCACCTCACAAAGGGGCTCTTGCATTTAGTACTCCACTCTTACATTTTAACCGAAGTGTTCGTGGAGCTATGAGAATAGGGGGTTAAGTAATATGGCAAAGTCCTTTTAATTCTATTAACCGAGCTAATTTAAAGTAGCTAGGCCAAGGATGACTCCCTGACTCCTTAGTTGAAGCCACTGAATGACCATTGAATGAAGACCACCATATTCTAAGATCTACAATCAATTATAAGAATGACAAAGGATATATTCGTAGTCATATTACTAAGAGGCATTGAACCATGAAAGTAATTCATCAAAATCCCCTTCAATTTACATAATAGCTAAATAAATGTTTCATTAATATGGAAAGTTAAGAAGGTGATTATTTGTACTTTATAGAGCCTTGAAAAGGCTAATAAGATAAGAGAAAAACAGTATTCTAATAGTATTAATTCTACTTTTTTAGTGCAACTATTGTTGGATCTCATCAAAAGGGATGCAATAGTTCTTGTCAATAGAGTCTTACGCGGTCTGATGTGATATTAGATCTAACTTAAATTAAATACAAGATTAAGAGTCATTAGTTGTGTCCGAGCAAAAACCCTCCAAATCATGATACCTCTATTAGATTAGCAAAGAAAAACTCGGGTACGAGACTTTGATCCACAACTCACCCAATAATAAAAATTTAAGGATATCAAACTCAATTTTGTCCACGGGCATCATGCAGTGCAATTTTGGAGGCCAAAGATATTGCAACCGAAAATGTCAAAGAACTTTTCATTTACACTAGTTGAATTTTATTAGACACAGAGAGAATTGAACAAAGTTCAACTTATACTCGAGATACATTCCAAATCTTAATCTGTGACCCATTCATTTCATTGACCTCATGCCCGCAAGTTCTGCATGAATATCTGCAATCACGCACAGCATATTGATAATGTTTGTCTCCCAAAAAATAGAAAGAAGCCACCTTGTCAACCATCAACAGCACAACTTTGACGTATTTTCAGTATTTCAAACCCAAAAAATGGTGGCCGGCTTTGACTAATTCATTAATCACTAAAAAAGAGAACTTTTTAAATGTCAAATTGGCTACAATAACAAAAAGATTCTCTGAGTTTACCTTTTTACTAAATTATTAAATTAACTTTTTTGATATTCTTTTATATCTCTATTTTATCTCTAACTATATTATTTTTTCCCTCATTGACTTTACTCTCTTCTTCCCCCCGCCCCCCCGCCCAAAAAAAAAACATGTTATTTCATAAAATAAATTTCATTAAAAATACTTATTAATTTAAAAAGTATACTATCATACAAAAATTAAATGAGTATTTTGATTTTATATAAAAGTAAAAATTTAAGAACACGTATTGTGTGCGCTATGAGGAGTGTATACAGAAACAAATACTTGGACTTTTAACTTTGCAAAGGAACTCACATAAATCTTAAGAAATTTATTGGAAAAATCCTCAAAAATTTGTTTTTATTCAAACTCCCTAAAAATTAAATTTAACTTATATGTCAATTTGTTATCTTATAATTTTTGGGATGCTAAACAGTTAAACTAATTGTTTGTCCATCTGAAGGGTTTTACTCAGAAGACACTTAATGATTACACTAGGAGCCGCTTTTGTGTATAGCAACTAGCAAGTCTTAATTAATAGCTACTCTTAATTAATTTTTAGCTCACATGGGAAAATTAAGAAAAATGCTGGATAGTGGCTCAACCCTAGTAGGACCATATGAGAGTTTTAATTTTCCCAAAATACAATAAGGACCCATTCATCTTTAAATCATACTCCTATGTCTATTTGAAATTTCAGTTTGTTATAACATAAAGATAATTTGTAAACATAGTGTTTTAAGCATTTTATGTCACAAAAATTTTTGAATCACATTATAATGTGATGTTTATTAGCACTATTAGAATTGTTCTTAGAAGACAAAAGCACTAAGTTATCCAGTAATGCATGTACAACATAGTCAAATTGATTGGTAAATGATAATAACTAAACATTCAAATTTGGGAGCAGTTACTACTTATGACTATGTTTACTTGAGATATTATGTTGGATATACTATTTTATTCATCTTAATACCACACATATTCTGAGTGATAGAGTTTGTCACAATTTGGTATCAAAACTACTTATTTTAGAATGATACATCCCACCTAAAAGGTTGGTTATTCTTATTCACCTCATTTATCATTTATTAATAAAAGTAAAATATTCAAATTTTCTCCATAACCCTAATGCAAATTATAATGTAATAAAAATAAAATTAACTATTTCATGAACTTTGAGACAAAATAAAGTTCAATCAGACCATTTAAGTTCATGAACAAATGAAGTCAACATTTTTTTTATTTATATTATTACTTTGGTTGGTAAAAATATAAAAATTTTATCAATTACAAAAAAATTTGATTTATTGATAACTCATATTGAAGTATATTCTCAATAGCATACTCTTGAGCCTTTGGAACAAAGGGTATATTGGTAAAATAAATATTATAGTATAATAGTTCATCAAGGTATACACGTGATGATGATTATTGATGAATTTATCATTTGAATAATCCTATGAAGTATACATGATATTTGCTTCATTATTTAATCTCATCATGTATTTTATCTCATATTTTGTCAATCACTTCTCATCTCATCTAACAAAGTAAACAAGGCATACGGGTATGTCTACTTTGAGATTTAGGTTGGATATACTATTTTATCCAATTTAATACCACACATACTTTGAATGATAGAAGCCCATTATTATTGCTAACTCGATGTAAAAATTGCTCATCTTGTAATTTGGCATCCCACCTAAAAAGTGTGATATTCTCATCCAACCTCATTTATCATTATTAATATATGTAAAATGTCTAGAGGCCTCATACTCCTAACATAAATGATTATATAATTGATACTGCATGAAAATGGAGTGAGATCATTTCCAATAGATAGCAGAAAGTTATCTTGTTCTTTTGAAAAACACGCTGAAAGATTTTTGCTCTAGAAAGTTTTTAAAGGTTTGTGATCCTTTTCAAAATGATTTCTTATGCCAAGTTCTTTTTGGGGTTTAATATTTATAGTTTTTTTTTTAATGGGTCTATGTTCATTAGGATTTCGCTGCCCTCTTTCATTGGACTTAATTTGTCCTTTGGACTCTTTGACCATTTTTATCCAATTAACTAATTAAATATCTTCCAATTTTTTTAGTTCTTTTACCAAATTGCTCTTTGATAATTAATGATGAATATCATTAAGTCCTCTATTTTTTATTTGAAAATTTAATTTTTATATTGGAAATATATCATAAATCTAGATTTTAATATTTACCTTACCATAATATGATTAAATAAGGTTTATTATTTGATTACTTCCAAACATGCACTAGCGAGTGATCAACTTTTGCCTAAGTTGAGCTTTACTTGGTTTCAAAGTTTGCAAGATCTTTAATAAGTATTCTATATGGTACTTTTGGCAACACCGAAAGAGTTAGTAGAAAAAAGAAAAATTCTAAACTAGGTTGAGGGCAAAAAAAGGGACAATTTTAAGAGGAATACTAGGATGAATCCTCAAGGTAACTTTCTTCTAATTTCACAACTTCTTTACTTAACTGTATGTTTGCCTTGACCTATTTGTTCACATATTTTTACCCAATTGTTTTTAGTCAGTGAAAATTTTCAAGATCTTGTTAAGTCAAAGCATGTCTAAGAGTATGTACTTTCCAAGTCAAACTATTGGACGAACTCCACAAGAAGCCAAGTGGAGGGAAGTTGTAGTAAGATCATCACTGTTGATTCACCGTTGGCTAATTGGTTGGTTGGTGAGGCCTATGCCAGTCAGGCACCAACAACCATTATTTTACTTTTGAGTTCTCGTTACCTCCAAATACCCTTCCATTAGAAGTAGTATGGAGTTATGGGATGTGTTTGAGTTAATTTGTACTCAACCTTTTTGCATCTTTCATAAGGTTCCAACAACATTTGTAGGAGTTAGACTTCCAGTTTTCTTAGACAGTTTCATGCCTTATTTAGGGTGTATAAAGAGCCTAATGAGTCCTTCTTTCACACTTTTCCCAAATGGAATAGTAAATCTTTGAGTGGATTGCCTTCATCAAAAGCTCCTTCATTTTTTATCTATGATGAGGGTTGGGACATCTCTCGTGAGTAGAGTAGTTATGCTTTTTTAATCCATCTTAGCCTTTGTTGGAGAGTTATGGTGATAGGGTTAGTTAGTTTTCTCTTCGATGTTACTTGTATATTTCCAATAGGTAGTTAGCATACTCTGCTTTTGATTTTTGATTTATGCATGTAAATGAGCTTTTACTTGTATGCATTTTTATTAGTTACTTACATTTGACTCTGTTCTTTTTTGTTCTTTGGCAATAAAGAAAGTTGATTCATTGGGATCCGTGCTAGGAGGGTGGAAGGAGGGTTGCACTGAAAAAAAAAAACTTTCTTTGCTTGATGGAATCTGACGGATTTCCAACAAAATGATTGATTTTTGATGGATTTCCAACAAAAAAATTTTGCATCAGAAAAAACCTTATCGCAAATTAGTTTCTGACTCATTTCCAATAGAGAGTTCCAAGGGAAAATTTTCCAACAAAATCACTAATGAATTTTTCAATTGAAATTGAAAACTTTTCGGCAAAATTTTGATGGACTTGGACTATTTTTATTTTTTTTTATTTTTTCTGATGAAATTGCCTCACAATTCCATCAAAATCTTAATTTTTTATTAATAAATTTATTGTTAATTTTCAACAAAAATTCCATGGATTTTCATCGTAAATTAATTTTTTTAAATTTTTATTTGATTACACATCTAGCCAATTAATAAATCTTGCATAAAATGCCATAAAAGTACAAAACTATAAAATTACGAATAAATGAAAAATATAATTTCAAAAAAATATAATTTTATAAATATAAATCTCAAAGAGTAATAATCCTTCATTACAAAAATATAAAAAGAAAAACATCACATCTACTGTCAACAATATCAGTACCATTGAAGTCGAAATAGTTATCAGCATCGCCATGGTAATCCTGCTCAATCAAAACCCCAACCTTAGTGGGTAAAAGGGCAAATACTTAACTGATATGCCATATGTAATAAAAATAATATTTATTCATGGCATTTAAGTCCATTTAATATGGGTTAAATAAAGAGTATATAATGGAAGAAAAATTAGATAGAGTTTTTCCTTAACATATAAGAATCCAAAACTTCAAGATAAAAAAACAAATAAAATAATAAAATAGCATATCTATATAATACATATCACATCTCCTTATAACTTCAAGACATACAGGCAATCAAAACCAACAACAACAAATGGGAAGGATCCATCCCTTCTCCAATTTCCATCTTCCTTCCTATTCATCAATTCCACCTAAACCACACGCCTAACTAACACATGCACAATGTTCATAAAAATATGATATTTGTAACACAATAAATATTATTTAAAAAAGCAACCCTAAACTATTTCAAATAAATTCAAACCCTAATAAAATATTAAATAAATAACATAACCTAACTAGTTGAATGATTTGTCAAAATTTAAATCCTAAATTGAACCCTAAATAGTTGAAAAAAATTAAATCTTAATAATATATTTATTAAATAATATAACCTAACTAAATGAACAATTACAAAAAATTAAGTCTTAAATTCAATAGTCCCAATTGGAAACAAATTCAAACCCTAATTCATTCTAATTTACCCTATTAAAATGCTACATTACTTAAAATAACTCAAATTCTACTTAGATATACTAACATTCCTAAAATTCGATATAAAATATTTATTTGCAAATAATTGGAAACATTATACGTAAAATTTCTTATAGCATGATGAATTTTGCACATGTAGTGACATACCTAAAATTCAATATAAAATCTCATATATTAACACTAACATACCTAAAATTCAATATATAGGAGGAGACAATATCGACCTATTAGCAAACTAATGAAGTTGTAGCCCTATTTTGAGTGAGATCAAGAGGTATTCTATTGAGGATCTATTAATGTTAGACTTGACTATCCCAATTAACCTTTCCACTAAAGAGTTCGGAATAGGTCTTGAGTTTGGAGTGGAAGTGATAGTGGAGAGGACCTAGCTACAGTTGCTTCATAGGTGTATAGACATTTTTCATTGGATAAGAGTAGCAAGATAGGATTTCTAGCTTTTGTTTAAGGTTTGACACCACTTAACCTTTTCCATCTAGCTCAAGTAGTATTTTAGCTTATCTTTTTGGATTTTGTTATTTCTTTTGCAGGCCAAGTATTGGTTGAACGTTTCTTTCTCATCATGAATATCTATCTTCCTTTTGGTTTCTCTTAAGCTTTTCATTTTTCATGATTCATGTTTGCTCAAGTACTAGATTAAATAAATGCATCAAATGATCTTAGAGACTTATTTTATGTGTAATTTATTCTCTATAGAATTACAAGTGCATTTTAAAACTTTGGGTTCCATAGGTAGAGTTTATTTACATAATGCACATTGCTGCATGTTGAGGGCCATTCTAGCATGGAGCCAAGAAAAGAAAATTAAAAAAAATAAAAAAGTTCTATGAGGGTGCCCATATTTTGTGCACTTATGTAGGTACCTTATGTACCCATTTTGGGTGCCCATCTCAAGCACCATCTTGAATGCCCAAATTAGGCACCCATTTTGGGTCCTTTGGACACCTATGGAGGGAACGCATCTTGGGTGCTCATGTTGGATGTCCTTCACCGTGTGTTAGTTGAAGCTTCTTGCACGTCAATAGAGGGCGCCTATCTTGGGCACCCCTCTATGCTTTCTAGGTTCCCATAGGTGGTGCCTATCTTATGTTCTCTTCTTAGGCTCTTTTGTCAAACATTTGCACTGGTTGCTTTTCTAAGCTTCCTAAGCACCTATGGGGGGTGCCTATCTCAGGCTCCCAATTTTGTTTAGGTCCAAGTTTGTCCCAAGGTCATCAAGAGTGTTGTTATTTAGCGTTTGATCAAGGACTTAGAGGAACTTTTTATAGATTTTGTATGCACTTAGTCAATTTTTGAGTTTTAGGCAATTGCTATTAATGTAAAGATAATACATGATAAGTTTCTATTATGGAGGTGCAAAGTCTTCTTTAATGAAGCTTTGTTATGAGTCTCTTAGGAGAGTTATCATTGACTCACTTGAAGCACCATGTTAGCAATTGAGTCGTATAAATGAGGCTTCTATCGCAATAAATAGTTGATTAAAGTTAAGCTTGTCGAGTGGCTTACCTGTGAGGTCTGTTTGCAATGCTTAGGTAATGATGATAATTTAAACTAGATGCCTCTTTAATTAGGTTCCATCATGGTGCTTAGTGGTTTAACTTGGAATATAATTGTGTGTTCCATTTATGAGGGCTTAGAAATTGAGTGCTTTGATAGGGCCTTACAAAAGATCCCATTACAACGACCTTAACCCTATTAGCAATCATAAAGGTGAAATGAGATCATACACCTTAATTAGGTGGCCCTTCAGAATTGATGTTTAAGTGCTAAGATGGAGATACAACCACAAATCTCTTGGAAACCTCCTAGTGGACTTATGCTTGATAAGTTAAGTAGTAGCATATCTTAATTTCTTAAGTGTTGAGATGCTGCTATCTTTCCTTAAAAAGGATTCAAGGTGGATTTTTTTTTATTTAGCTATCACATATCCTGAAGGGCAATACAATGGGTTTATGCCAAAAAGTTGCCACTTGACTCCAGAGAGGTTTCATCGTGGACTTTTGAGTGGTGACCATGTGTCTCCTAGAAAGTTTTGTAGTGGAATTATGTTGAAGAGTTGTCACATTCTTGGAGTAATTATAGTGGATTTTCTTGAATAAATAATCGCATGCCTCTTGGAGGACTATACAGTGGATTTATGCCAACGATCATGCGCCCTCGGAGGGCCGTATAGTGAGATTACACCTAGATGGCAATCACATACTTCCTAAGGAGCCTTAGAGTGGGATTATATTGGTATGTCTTCATGGATATTCAAGAGAACATTGTGCAAACATAAATAAATCAAAGTCATAATAAGAGAACAAAATCAATTTTTATCTTGAAAAGAAAGTAGGGAAAGCAATAGTACTTCAAAATAAATTAGCGATATTAAATCAAAATTGTTCCAAGAAAGATAAATAATGCTAGAAAGCGCCATAAGCAACATATTCAAGCAGTGTAATGGGTGGTTTTTGATGTAAATACACTAGTATCTTGCAATACACCTTTTCCTTTATCTTCTTTGTGGTTACTTTGCAATGCCTTGGTATGATTGTTTTGTGCTCAAGGTTATTTATGTACTTCAGGGTATTGGCCTAACATTTTTTAGTTGCTCTTTGGTCTCCAATAGCTTCTCCAACTCTATTTAGTGTGAAACTTTAACTTCATGTGGTATGTTGAAATTATTGCCTAAAATAGGTTTAAGGTAGTTATTCCTAATATTATTTTACGCAAATAGAATCTTGACTACCATAAACCTCACCATCTTTGTTGCCTTCTTTGAGTGGGCACCCAGAGAAAAAGGTAATGGTATTTCTCTTAGCACTTCCACAGTATCACTTGTGAGATCCCACCGAGGGGTGTTGATTTTCTACAGTTGTGCATTATCTACTCCCAGCTAAAGGAATGCTTTATGGGATAAGATGTCAACTAAATTGCCATTGTCTACGAATATCTTTTTCACCCAGAAGTTGGTGAGGGGCCTAGAGATTACTAGCTTATCATTGTGGCCTCCTCACCTGAGCTCTATGCTTTCCTCTCCATAGGTAATGCTAGTAATTAGTGGACCCATATAAAATATTCTCAAGATAGAATCTATTATGTGAGCTTGTGCTTGTCTTGCCACTTCCACTAATGCCTTCTTAGCATTCGTAGAGTCTCTGTCGGGAGGTCCTCTTGAGATCATCAATATGATGCTAGTTGTGGGGAGATTATCAAGGTCCTATTGGTGAAATTAATCCTTAGGATTAGAATAGTCATCAAGCCCACATAGGCAATCTTCAATCATTATTGCTGGCAGACCCTTCTTAGGATTGGATAACCTTTGCATTACATACTTCTTGAAGTATCTTCTTTGAATTAATTTTTCAATTTCATCTTTCAAGTGATCGTATTCATTTATGGTGCCTATCATTGTGGTGGAAGCAACACCACTTGTTTGATATTGGCTTCTTATGATCTATGTTGTTTTTTGAGGAGGTTGTTGAATGAGACCATGCAATAGTGTTACCTTAGAATTTTTTTCCCTAAGAATAGTAAATGGCATGTATTTAGTGAGCGCACATGGGGTTTGTGTTTGTGATCTTCTTCTTCTTCTTCTTCTTCTTCTTCTTATTATTATTATTATTGTTGTTGTTGTTATTATTATTATTGTTCTTATTATTATTATTATTATTATTGTTGTTGTTGTTGTTGTTGTTGTTGTTGTTGTTGTTGTTGTTGTTGTTGTTGTTGTTATTATTATTATTATTACTCATCTAATTTCTTTGCTTTATACTTGTGGGCTTCCTTGGTGGTTATAGCTTCCTATATTTTGGTGTACCTTTTAGCATGTATTAAGAGCTTTTGTAAATTATTATGAGGTTTCTCGACAATTTTCCCAAAGTTTTAGGTGCTTCAAGTTCTATTGGATGATGTTGGGTGGAAGTCCTAACTAATGCAAGGAATGTCATGAACTACTGGGGCGAAGTGTTTTAGATAAGTCTTCAAGAATCTCCTCCTTCTATTTGACGGTAAACAAGTAAGCCACCATTTTTAGGAATCTATGGTTGATGGAGAAGTTCTAGAGGAAACACTATGCCAATGCCTTCCATCCAGTAACAGATCTAGTAGGCATCTAGTTGAACCATGTAAAAGCACTCTAGGTGAGAATAGTGTGGAAGAACTTGTAGAATGCACATTCGCTAAAATCATAAAGCTCAATCCTTCCTTGAAAATTATCCAAGTGTTCCTAGGGTCCGTAGTGCCACCAAGCTCCAGTAGCTAAGCTATCTTTGTTTTATGAGGAGTGCCTCTGTTAGGATAATTGAAGAAAAAAGGTTGCTCATTAGGAGAGCAACAACTAGAGGATGATATTGGTTCCCTAATCCCCCAGATGGATGTAGCACCAAGGAATGTGTTTGAGCTTTAGTGTTGATGGGCATGCGTTTGGTGGAATCTGCTCGGAGTGAAAAGTGTGTGTTATATTATTAGGGCGAATGAAGAGGAAGGAAGATATCACATGTAAAATTAGTTCTTCATTCGATTATCTCCAGAGAGGATAAAACCCCTAACATCGATGAGAAAATTCTTGTAGCGCTTGGGGGCGGCACTCTTTAGCATATTAGGCGACTACCTTGGTTGCAGCTTGGATATAGTAGAATTTTCCACTAAAGTCTTCAATGCCTCTTAAGTTATAAATGGAGCAGGATCTCTAGAAGAGGGAGCCCGTTGTGTTGGTGTCTCATTGGGTGTAGTTCATGAGTTAAGAGCAAGCTTCGATGCCAAATGAGATAACATCTTTGGCTGATGACTTTTTGCATTTTTCAATGCTAGAGACACTTAGTTATTAGATTTGTGAGCTCTTGATCTCATCTACATTCTTAATATTTCTACTTTTATCTTTAGATATTTCCATGTATGTCCTTGAAATGAAGTTGCATGGAATTGGAACGAGTCATTTTTGGTAAACAACAGAAAGTTTGTTTGTTTTCTCTAAAGTGCAGGTAAAGAGATTGTTACTCTTGAATGCTCTTGAAAGTTTGTGATTCTTTTGCAAATGTTTTCTTTTGCCTAAGTTCTTTCTAGGACTTAGTATTTATAGTTTTTTCATTGATAGACCTAGGCTAAATAGGGTCTTGCTATCCTCTTTCATGGGCTTAATTTGTCCTTGAGATCTTTGGTCCTTTTATCCAATTGATTGATTAAGTGTTTTTGGTCTTTATTATTTCTTCTATCGAGTTGCCCTTTGATCATTAATTGTCCATACCAATAATAAAAATAAATTAAATATGTCACTAGTCTTGAGGTTAAATAAAGTTCAATTATACTATTTAAGTTTGTAGACAAATAACATTTAATTGACAATCTCAACATTTTATTTTACTTACATTATTAAGGGTGACTTGCATCCAAAGCCCTCAAGGTCTGGCGATGTTTCAAAAAAAATCCTCATTATTTTGAAATTTAAATTTAACTCCCTAAAATTTGGTGTCGCTCAACATTTTACCCCCTGCATTAGTTGCCATTAGGATTATGACCTAGCGCCATTAAAAAATTAGGTAAAATTTTAGAAATACCTTTATGTCAATTGACCTCATTTTTACCATCTCTAATCTTTTTGGAGGAAGAAAAAATTCTCATAGGGATGGAATTCTAAGATATTCAATTTTTTTAAAGGTTTATTTGTATTTAATATTTTCTATGACCATATATTTCTTTTATTTTCTTGCAAAAATAGTGTGGCATCATCAGGGAGCACATCATCTAGTAAATTAGGGGCATTGAATTATAAAAGAGGTGGTGAAAAAGACAAAATTATAAGAAGAAAACATACATAATAACATACATAATGGTGGCAAAGACTAGCAACAAGTCGAGAAGGCTTCTTTATTATTATGGTGAGCTTGGTTTTCTTACATCGATATTTATCTATTGAAAAATATACAAATCAAAGTTGTGGCCATAGTCCAAGGGGAGTTTATGATGATTTTAAAGTTACAAGTTTGGTGCAAAGGTAACCTACCTATCATGTTGGCTTGAAGAATGAAAATTTATTGTATAAGAATCTTCTAGTGATTATGCGAATTTTTTTAGCTTGGTCTTAGTAGGTCAATTATTAAAATATTAATGAAAGAAATATAATTTTATGTATTCCAATTAGCATTTGCATTGCACCATTTCATCAAGTAACACCAACAATGCTAAAAAAAAAGTCAACAAATTCATACATTTAAAATAACCAAACTGAACCTGGTCCAAATAAACAAGTTTTCAAAAAAATGATTCATTCTTTCATTTAATCACATAAAATTAGCATACATCAATTTGCTCACTAGTTGTTTATAATTACAACAATCAAACATTTACCCATTCTAATAAATCCATCCAACAAAAATCCACCCAAAAACCATCTAAGATCTATTCGAGATCCATCCAACAACCATCGAAAATCCACTCATTGAACTTTGCAATCAAGAAAATAGTTAATCGTACAACCAAAAAAAAATCATAGTAAAAATAGCTATTTAGCAAAAACCAGTATCACTTATGAAATCATTCATAACAGTCTTCGTCTTGATTTAAATATATTGTTCATTGTCCAGTACCTTTAGCTAAAGGAGTCTTGGAGGGATTTGTTTCATGCACACGGTTAGAAGGGGTTGCAACTTCCAAAGGCCATGGTTTAGAAGGAATTACAGCTTCCACAGTGTTCTTGCTATTCTTTTTTAACTCATTTTTTCCTTTTTCTTTGGTTGTCAAAGGGGTGCCGCAAATTGTTGCCTTTCTCTTTCATTAGTTGTAACACCTTCAGTTTCTTTTAATGCTAAGGGAGTTTGAGATGCTACTTCAGGCCCTAAGATAGCAAATGCTACTTCAAGCCCTAAGACAGTAATAACTTGGTGAGCTTGTGATGCGGTAGTTTTAGGAACAAACGTTGCACCTTGTTCGGGAACAAATGCTACACCTTATTCAACTTTAATAGCTTTAGCTTGTTCACTTTTAATGTTGCACCTTGTTCAGTTGCATTCTTGCTAATTTGGACAAAAATAAGGAAAGTAACATAGTAAAGTAGCAATACATTAAAAAGAAAGAAAGAAAGAAAGAAAATGAGAGTGTGCAGTGTTGCTAATTTGCTAAATTTTACTTACCATATTATTTCTCTTGCTCCTCATTTCCCTTTGTGTACTACTTGCAAGAGTATCCAGACTCTAGATCTTCCCTTTCCTCTTTTTTTATGAAGCACTCAAAACAAGCTCAAGTTCAACAGGTACTTATCAAATTGACGCAGATGCATTATTTAACTTAAATTAGGAAATAATTATAGAAAAAAGCATTATTTGTTACTTCATTCAAGCTTTGGTTTTTGCTCCCCCCTCCCTTCCTTTCTTGGCTTTAGCTCTTTTACTTCTTCCTCCTGAACATCACAAAAAGTAACAAGTTGAAAACAAAAGTAAGCTTAGTAAATGAATTCAAACTAACAATAAATAGTTACTTACAAACAAAGAAATAATAAGCTTACCTCATTTTTGCTCACATTCTATTTACTAGTTTGAGAGATATTTTGTTGTAGTAGTTTGCGATTTCTACTATTATGGCCTAGTCTATTACACTTGTTGCATTTAAAAATGCTTGACCTCTTCAAAATAGCTTCATCACTTAGCTCTTTCCTTCTACCTTTTTTTGATCTTCCTAGCAGTCCTTTTCTAAATGGGTGTTTTAGTTCTTTAAGAGTAACATCCATATCTTTAGGCAAAAAAATAGGTCAATGATTTGACGAATCATATAGTTGTAAGCTTTTATGTAGACCTCCTTAGAAAAATATTGTCAACATCATTCTCTATCTTTTCTCTTCTAGAAACTATGGCAAGTGCATGGTATAACACTAATACCCCACCTTTTACAATCACATGTCCTCCTCTATAAATTAACTATATAATAAATGTTTTCATCCTAACTTCATACTCATACTACCTAGCAAGAAGTAAACTACATCTTTTGACTCATCCCTTACCCCATTCAATATTTTAACAGATTAAGAACTAGATCACTTTTCTAGTTTAACCCCTTTTCATGCCTTTTCTGCAGTATACTCATAAAGTTTTCTCTCAACCCATCTAAGAAAGTGAGAATAGGTTTCCACCTATGTCACCCACCCAATGATCGAATAATTCTAAAATATTATTGGTTGTATGATCATTCTTCACTCTAGTATCAAATATATAGATGGACCACATTTTTGACGGAATTTTTGACAACCAATCATATGTAGTAGGCTTGAACTCTTTCAACTTGTACATTGCAAAGTTGAACCCTAGTGTATTATATGATTTAGCAGGTAGCCAAAAACATGTTTCCAACATAGCACCAGCAAATTGACTTCTGAAATTGGCATACATATGTCTTGCACACCTTTTGTTGATGGAGTGAGGGACCAACTCATCTATTGTATCAACTAGTCCCTAAAAAAAACCATAAAGTGATAAAAATACAGTGTACAATAGCGCCAAAAATACAATATTAAAAAAACAAAAGCATAAAAACCTTAACCTCCAATGTGCAATATATATTGTCCCAAAAGTTGCTTTTATACCCTTTAAGTTTTCATGCATTGCGATTTTCCCTTCACATATCATTATTCTAACAAATACCCCTTAAATTTTGCAAATATAAGCATTCAATAAAATACACAACAAATTAAACCAAGTATAATCATTTCATAATCATCAAAATAACTTTCAAAAAACATAGATAATGATGAATTTAAAATATGAAGGTCTTTACCTATAACTCCCAAATGTCTATGGCAACTTAGTTGAGAGGCCTCTAAGCAAACTAGAAATTGTTTGAAGAAAAACATCTAACTATCCTAGCATTTTTGTCTCAGCCACAGAAAATGCTCTTGGGCATAACCCATTGTTACCATCGAACCCACCTAATGGCAGCTAACAACACACCATCAAATAGACCTTTTAGATGGCATCCATCAAAGCTTGATAATGGTTATAGCCTTGCAAAAAGCTATCTCCTAAAGCAACTAAGCTTATGAAATTTTTTTTGAATGAAGTTGAAGTTGGTATGCTATTGGAGCCTCCATCTTCATCTTTAGGTATATCACACAGCAATTAACATCACTCCCCTAATTTTTCAAGCACAACATTTTGCAGTTTGATGGTAGCATCGGATAACACTTAAAATGACTTCCCTTTATCTTGGTAAGACCTTTTTTCTTTTTCCAATAAATTTGCATGTACGAAGTATTCACTCCATACTTCTGTATCTCACTTTTAATCTCCTAGTTTTCATCCTAGTTTTGAAGTTATCCACTTGGCATTAGCTTTCTTAGTAAGCTAGAAAGCTCGTAATCATCATTTCCTTCAAACATTAAACTTATGCTATCATCATCTACCTCTTCATTATTAGGTGTATGCAATAACTTAAACCTACTTTTATCCACATCTAACCTTTTATTCTCATCATCTCTTAAAAACTGAACACATTTTGAGTCTCCCTCTTTTCTGATAGTCCCACTCCCATTCTTACTCTTACTTTCTACTCCTACTCCTAACCCTACTATTCTCTTTTCCTTTACCCTCTTCTAACTACAAGCTCATCGCACTCACCCTTACCCTTACCATCTTCTTCCTCACTTCATCATCATCATCATCATCATCATCATCCTCTCCCTCCTCACTAACCTAGCATCACCCATCTCCCTTACCCTCCATCTTATCAACCCCATAGTTAACACCATCAACAACAAAAACATTAATTCTACTTGAATTCTTCTTCCTAGCAAACATATCTATAACATAATGATCTTCTAAAACTAACATCATACTATTGCTTCCACTTACACTACAAGTAATAGTCAAAAGGACTTTACCTATATAATGTGTCTACATTATATCATCAATGAGATCAAAGAGACTATATTGGTTCAGATCATTTCTTTATCTTTTTATTCTTGTCCAAATAACGAATAACGCGTATATAAACTTGGTCACCCATATCTGTTTCAAAATAAGCAAATAAATTTACAAGTATAAATAGCAGTAAAGAAACCAAATCCTCATTCAAACATTAAAGAAATCAAACCCTATAAAGAACTAAAATTCACAAGTTTCAATATATACAATAACAAATCTATGGTGCTCGGAATTTTTCATCATACAAATTTCACATTTTTATCATCATAAAAACATAAAATATGGTGTAAATGTACAATGAAATTTGGGATTTTCCCAAAAACTCTAACTTTTCCAAAAATAACCCTTAAAACAATGTTTCTAACACCTACAACATTTATTTTTATACTATGATCATTTAGCAAAATGAAAGAAACCACAAAGCCTAACACAACTTTCATTTTTTGAACACTAAAACCACGAAAATCTTCATTCTTTACTATGCTTGATAAATTGTACCAATAAAATCAAAGAACAAAATTTTTTTCTTTTTCATTTCTTATAATCCATCACTAAAGAATTTGGTTTTGTGCATTTTCTACACTAAATCGCATAGTACTTTTGAAGCGCTATGCCTAACAGTTGGTGTAGAATACGAAACCTATCACTTTCGCCGCCTTGTTTGAATGTAAACACCTAGATTTTTGGAGGAAGATAAATTGTTGCGTGGTCGCTAGATACAAATGAGGGTTTTTTTTCTTTTCGTTTCTGAGAGTTGATAAAATTTGGAGTGGGTTGTAAGGATTTTGTTCTTTTTTGTTTATATGCTAAACATGAGGGGACATTTTGTCCTCCTTTGTTTTGACCGATTTCCCAATTTTATCAATTTTTAATGTCTAGGCATTTTGTCTTTTCGCACTTCCCGTCTGCATTACATTTTAGTTTCATAGTCTAGTGGATAAATTTAATTTTCAAAACAATGAGGTAGGAATGATCTATTTATAAATTGGTTCTAAGTACTTTTTTCAAATTTTTTTTATTGTTATGATTCGTATACAATGATTTTAACTTCTTTTTTTTTTTTTTGAATGTATATGGAAAAAGCAATGATTTTTTTAAACAAAATTTCTAGTTGATAATTTTTTTTATTTTATTAGCATATGAGCATGGGACGACTATTTGAATTAAATCATTATGAGCTTTTTGTGATAAAATAATTAAATTATTCTTTTTATTTGAATGGGTACTACTTACTTGTTTTATTTTGTTTGATATTTGATCCCTTTTATCAAGAAAATGAGAAAAGAGAAATAATACATAATTAGAGAGAATTTTTTTTGAAAAAGGAATTTAGGATTTATGATAAGAAATGAATTATTTGGATTTAGAGATTGCAAAATAGGAAGTTGTTGCCTCACGTTTGTTACATGTTTCCTTTATCTTTTTGAAGATGCAAACTAACAGCCATGTAAAGTGATCTCTATTAGATTTATAATTTAAATAGGTTTCTGATATTAATTATAATTTCTTCTCAAAAAGATATTCATATGTGGAGAGATCATTTATGCAAACATCCTTATCCTGTGGGATTGAGAAAGCAACTTTGCACATGATCTTTCTTTCACAGAGCAAACTAATGGTCACGTGTAGGATATGCGACCAACCCCATTAAATTATTAATGGAAATAGGATTTTTGAACCAATTTCGTAATATTTTTAAAATTTGGGATATTTTTGAAATTCTTATAAATTGAAGGACCATTTATGTGAATCCAATATTTTATGGGACTAAAATTTGTTTTCCACAGGTGTAGTAACAACTTAGTGACAAAAATAAAATATCATTATAGTCAGTGACAAAAAAATTGTCACTAGAGATATGTTACTAATTATCAATAGTAACAACTTAAACATAATTGTTGTCACTATTACACTTATAAAAATTATTATTGTGCCAAAATAAAATATTTTGTCACTTAATATATTAGTGATAACTTTTATTTTATCACTTAATATATTATTATTATTTTATTTTTGCAACATGGGTCAAACTAACTGAGTTTGAATAATTTAAATAGAATGTGCCAAGGCCAGTCTAGTTGGCAAGAAAAGATAGTATACAACAAGTTTATTCAACTTCATCATTCGTTTGGATTGAATAATGATAAAAATACAGAGACCCGCAGTTATCTAATTGGTCCGCTCTATGTTTGTAAACTATAAGATAAATAAATCGGCCATACCCTAGGATTATTTATCCATTAGTTGGTCCTTGTTTTCAATTTAACTACCCAGATACTTGTGTATATATACAAATAATCATGCAAACCAAATTTCAAGTGGTAAATTCTAGAAGATCACTTTAGAGAGGCCGTCTATAGTGGAAGGTGATATTGATTAAGGATAGGAATAGATCAGGCTACTTGTTAGGGGCTTGTGGTTAGCTTACATATGGTCTAGCTTAGCCTAGTCTATTTAATAGAAAGGCCATATCAATGCTTAAAAAGTAGCTTTTTAACTAAATATGCAAGATTAGACTCTTCTAAAAGTTTCCAAAACCTAACTAGCTAGCCCATCTATCTTTCTTCATATAAAAAAATATAACAATAATGATATAATACTAAACAGCTAATTGCATTTGATTTCTTTGATTAGTCCCTTATGAAATCCTTTATATTGTTTAATGTTATTTTTTTTTTGTTGAAATGATACTATTTTATTCTTAGATTTAAATTTTCATAATTATACATTTACTATTTATCATTTCGATTATAGTATATTAAGGTCTATTACAAATTTGAGTGTATTAAAAGTTTAGATTTATGTGATATTTAGAATTAATTGAAACCTTAGTAGAAAATAGACTGTTAAGCACACTTTCAGGTGGTGCTACAGCTTTAAACTTTATTAAAAATATTTGGCTTAACTTTAAAAACAAGCCCATCATAGATAATAGGTTAAGTTTAGGCTTGTCATTTGCATAACAGATTTGGCCTATTTAAGCCAAAGTTTAGCCTAACCTAGCCTATTACCATACCTAATGTTGATGGTGGGGTTGAAACTCAGCTTATTGGTACGCTCCGCGGCTGAATCTGCAATCACAAAGGCCTCATTAGGCTTGCTAAGGTGGCCCTTGGCTAATAGAATATGATTTAGCTAGGGCAAGATGTAAAAATGAAAGACTTACCTTCAATAGGTAGATTCTCCTACTTTTATACGATTATCTTCTCAAAGTTCACCCTCTTGGCCTTTCTTCAACTAATTTTTTCTCTACTATGAAGGGGCATTATGGAGTATTTTCTGGCATCAATATGTGGGATCCTCACCACCCTTTGCACTGGGGACTGTCCATTGCCGTGGATCAAATTTAGTACAATTCTAGGGAAATGACAGTTCTTTTGTGTCAGAAAGTGGCTAAGAGTAATATGGATTGCTCAGCATTAAATATGGCATCATGGATAGGGGATCGGAGGTCTCCCTACTTGTGAGGTTAAAGTTTGATAGAATGATGTCCAAGTGGATAGTAAGAGAGAGAGGTCGGACTCCTCTAATATCAAAATTATATAATAATGATAAAAAGATACACAATATCACATGATTAATAATTATGAGATAATTTAAAAATCCAATCAAACTAACTTTAAGTAATTGCATATAACTCAAGCCAAACACCTCTAATATGCCGGATTATTGAAAATTTCTCTAGTCTTTGTGGTATAAATTCATGAATTAGTTAATTTTATCCTATGTCGGCTGGTTCTCATTTCTATAATTGATTTATAAAATAAGTGAAATCATAGAAGTTTAGGGAGTTCTTGCGAGGGTCCATTGCAACATGTACCGCGAATGAAACCATAATTAAGCACAAACATCGTTATCTTAATTATATTATTATCATATTCAAAATATATTAGTCGTCATTTTTGTCACATATGTATAAATACCATATGAAACCCAGATAATCCTACGTACCACACAATCTCCATTTTTGTCATTACTATAAATATATACTTTTTTATAAATTTCTTAAAATGTTGGCATCATATGCAGCCCAAAAAACGTAGTCTTTGAATAATTAAAAACTTAGAAGTAGACATCACTGTTTACGAATTAACTAATATTTCAAAGAGGAATCCTTACCCTTAGAACCCTACCCCACCGTTACCAAAAAAATCATAAAAATATAACCTAAAAAAGAAACTAAAATGAAATAGAAGTATTATCCAAATTGGTTAAATCATCTAAGTTCTATCTTGACTATTTATTACCCCTTTTTTTTTGCCAAACTGGAAATTTATTGTATAAAATTTAGTCGTATCTGTAATCCCATCCGGAAAGCATATCCGATCTTCATGATCGAGTACAAGGCGAAGTATAAATTTATTTATAAGTCAGCATTGTGTGTTTTATATATTTGGTACAAGGATCACTTAAAAAGTTTTTTAAAGATAATATTAACTGGAGTCAAGCTTACTATAAACTATTAGGATACCAGTCACGATTAATCCGTAGTTAATGTTAAAAATTTATAATCTTATTATGAAATTGACTTAACAAATTCGAAGCAAATATTTTATAACTAACCCTATTACAATTAATTCATAGTTGATGATTATATATACACACTAATTCTACTACACTTGAAATGAATATTATTGAGGATTAATAGCTAATAATTTTTGTTGTTTATGTTAGAAAATTTAATTAAAATCATGTATACTTGTGCTTTGTGTAAACATATAATTGAAATATATACGCATATAAAATTATTTATTGAGTAAAAAAAATGAACAGAAAAGCCTACTTGAATGCAAGATAAAAAATTGTATTAGTCAAGGCCTGTTGCCCGACAATCTCCTTAAGGTAATATTGTCCCTCACATGGTACTAAAAGGCGACTGGCAATTTACCTCCCAAGATACAACAGTTTTTTCTCCGGTTTAAGGTAACACTCCAATAGAATGGAACTAGCGAACTTTACTAACTGGAACTCTTATTTAATGGACAGTGTATAAGTATGTTATGTAGTAAGACAAAATACTAGTATGTATGCTTCTAATTTTCAATGGTTTAGGTTGGTTCTAGGCACTCATATTCATAGTTGTGCAATTCAATTTTGTTGACGAGATATAATTCTTTACTAAAATCATAATTCTTTCTTTTAAGGACACAACAACAGGATAAAGTCCTGTAAATTACTCTTTTAATAAAGAGTCACAACTCCACTAAAAAGTTAGGAGCTCAAGTCATAGCTCTAGCTTTTGAGCTTACTTTTCTATACTGATGTGTTCATCGGGATACATTAAAAATAAATTTTAATTATTTTATTTACACACTTGCACCCTTTTTTTTCATGCAAATAGACTAGTTCTACCCACTAAAATGTTCTTAAATTATTTCTCAATTTAAACTCAATTTTCTTATTCAATTATTATTAAAATTTTGGCATACAAATAAGTTGAATTTTACAATCTCCTACATGAATAAGAAAATCATCTCGCTAACTATGTATATGAATGTAGGCATACAATAAAGAGTTCCAACTTGAGCGAAACTACATCGAGATAGGTAGCTTGTGGCTTTGAACCTTCCCTAGTAAGAACTATCAGATGTACTCGCCAATCAATGAACACGATGTCTTGAATTGTTTAGCTTTTTATGTATGCCAGGATAATAGAACTTCACACATCTCCGCCCAATAGTCAGTTTAAGTTCTTATGGTTGTGTTCATTTCGACATTGAACAATTCTTAGGATTCATGAGTACTCTCTAAGAATTCAGCTTTAAAAATTCTCATAGGATCGGTCCAGTCCCTACTCACATAGGTGGCTTTTTATTAAAAGGTTCCTACTGTACCACTACTTGAAGAATTCAAGGTATAAAAGCCATTAAAAGCAAAGATTAACCTTAACATTTTGCAAGTAGCACCATCTACTTATCATATGAATAGGATAAAGGTTGGACCCCCCATAGTGCATCCACGTAAAGACTCAACAACTTGTTTTTCCCTTTGAACCTATTTCTTGGGATCTCCAGTCACATAGGTAAGGTTCCCATTGTAATGCCTCATTTATTTCATAGACTTAAGTCCTATTCCCCTTGACAATTTTTCAGCTTGCTCTCTATTTGAGCCTTTGGTTAGTGGATCCGCAATGTTCTCTTTTGATCTCACATAATTAATATAGATAACTCCATCAGAGAATAGTTGTCTAACGGTATTGTGTCTACGACGTATATGTCCAGACTTACCTTTATACATACTACTTTGTGCCCTACCAGTGGCAGATTGGTTATCACAGTGGATGTAAATTACAGGCACAAGTTTGGGCCAATTTGGGATGTCATCCAAGAAATGGCGTAGCTATTTTACTTCCTCACATGCCTTGTCCAACGCTATGAACTTAGATTCCATAACTGACCTAGCTATGCAAGTTTGTTATGAGGGTTTCCATGAGATAGCTCATCTTCCTAAAGTGAAAACAAATCTATTTGTGGACTTAGTTTCACTTGAGTCTGATATCCAATTAGCATCGCTATAACCTTCTACTACAACTAGATGTCTTGTATGATGCAACCCATAACTTGAGGTATATTTCAAGTACCTTAAAACTTTAATTAGTGCAATCCAATGCTCTTGACTTGGGTTGCTAGTAAATCTACTTTGCTTGCCAACAGCATATGCTATATTAGGTCTTGCACAAATCATGATGTACATGAGGCTCCCAATTATACGCATATACTTTAGTTGAGCTTTTGCCTCACCTTTACTTTTGGTAAGCCATTGATTTGCATCTATGGGAGTTTTCGCAAGTCCATATTCTTGTCTCAAGAACTTTTGTAACACTTTCTCTATATAGTGAGATTCTCTTAGTGCCAACACATTAGATATTTTTATAATTTTTATTTTGAGAGTCACATTTGCTACACCGATATCTTTCATATCAAAATTTTTCCTTAATAGCTTTTTTATCTCTTTGATTATGTCATTATTACTTTTTATAATTAGCATATCGTCTATGTATAGACATACAATGATGTACTCAGAAGCAGTGCCCTTGACGTACACACATTTATCGCACTCATTTATCCTAAAGCCATTTGGAAGATGACCTAGTCAAATTTTACGTACCATTACTTAGATGTTTGTTTTAAGTTATACAAAGACTTCATTAGCTTGCACACTTTTTTTTCTGGCCATAGAACCACAAACCTTTCTGGTTATTCCACATAAATTTCCTCATTTAAATCACCATTTAGGAAAGCTATTTTAACATCTATTTGATTAACTCAAGGTTATTGATAGCTGCAAATGCAATTAATAACCTAATGAATGTTATTCTTGTCACTGATGAGTAAGTGTTAAAGTAATCAAAACCTTCTTTTTGTTTATATCCTTAGACTACTAATCTTGTCTTGTGATTATCTATAGTACCATAAACCTTCATCTTCCTTTTGAAAATTCAGTTACACCCTAAGGGTTTATTTCCAGGAGGACGATCCACCAATTCCCACATGTGGTTTTACATGATGGACTCAATTTCACTCTTTACCACCTCTCTCCATAATGGAGCTTTTGGCATTGTCATAGCCTCAGTGAAAGTTTGTGGTTCACTTTCTAGCATGTAGGTTAAGAAATAAGGTCCAAATAACTTAGGTATTCTAGTGCTCTTGCTACGTCTAAGTTCATTTTCCTCCTTATCCGATTCTTGAACTTCCCTTGGTCTTTTAATTGAGGCTTGTCGCTCTTCCTTTTTCCAAGAAAACATATCCTCAAGGAAACTTGCATTCCTTGACTCAATAATAGTGTTAATATGAATATCATCTATATCGGATTTATATATAAAGAATCTATATGCTGCATTATATTGTGCATACCCAATAAAGATTCCATCAACTGTTTTAGGTCTTATCTTGACCATTTTAAGAGGTGGAATTCTTACCTGAGCTAGACTCCCCCACATTCGAAGATATTAGTAAAAAGGTCGACAACCTTTCCAAGCTTCATAAGGTGTCTTTTCTAGTTTCTTATGAGGTAACTTAATAAGTATGTGGTTTGCGGTTAACATTGCCTCTCCCCACATATTTTGAGATACTCCTACATTTATTAACAAAGCGTTCATCATTTCTTTCAATGTTCTATTTTTACGCTCTACAATGCCAATTGATTGAGGTGCATATGGAGCTATCACTTCATGGATTATTCCATATTTTGCACAAAACTCTTCAAACAAGTAAACATATTCCTCTCTTCTATCACTTCGAAAAGTTTTTACTTTCCTCCCAAGTTGATTCTCAACCTCATTTTTATATTGTTTAAATACTTCCAAAGCCTCATCTTTACTTGAAAGTAAGTAAACATAGCAATACCTTGTGCAATCATTAATAAAAGTTATAAAATATTTCTTTATCACCTCTAGATCGCACCATTTTAAATCACATATATAAGTGTGAATTAAATCTAATGGTTTAGTGCTTCTCTCAATTGACTTAAATGGAATTTTTTTCATTTTTGCTTCAATGCAAATTTCACATCTTGATTTTAAGTCAAGATTTAATTTTGGTAATAAGCCAATATTTACAAGTTTAGAGATTGGCTTCTACTTAACATGCCCGAATCTATGATGCCATAAATTAGACAACTCAGGCAAATAGGATGAGTTTATTTTATTATTAGAATCAACACATGGTCTATTTTTTCGTCTGATGGTCATTACATTCATCTTAAAAAGATCATCGTACAAATAACCTTCACCGACAAGTATTCCATTTAATAAATACAAATTTGTTGGACTCAAAGACCATTTTAAATTCATTCCTACTTTACATTGGCCCTAATACTAAATTCCTTTTAATCTCCAACACGTGAAGCACGTTATTGAGAGTCAACTCTTTTTTGGAGGTCATTTAAAATATTATTTTGCCAACTCCGTGCACCTTGGAGCTTGAGGAATTTTCCATGTACGAATACTCATCCTCAACATCCTTATAGGTTGCAAACATATTTCTATTAGCACACACATATCGAGTGACCCCCATGTCCACCCATCATTGATTGGAATTTCAGCTAGGTTTACCTCGAAAATAATTGCTGATAACTTCACATCTCCTACCTCATCGAATATTTTGACCACGTCAGTGACATCAGGATTCATCTCCTCAAACCTGTTGAATTTTTCAAACTTCTCAACTTGTCCCATCGCAACAAGTGTAGGAACAATTACAGTGGTCTGAACTCTACTACCAACGCTATTAACGTTGGACTCAATGCTCGCAACATTATTTGCATCATTATTTGATGCCATTATGAAATTTTTAGAATTCACAAAACCAAATTTTCCACAAGAAATTAATCTAGAACCCTCACAAATATGAAAACAAATAACAAGAAATGAAGCTATCACAAGTAAAAGCTCCTATTTTCAAATTAAAGTAGAAACTTAATAGATTTGCAAATTAGCATATTCTATAATTATTCCTCAAATAAAATTCTTTCAAACCACAAACACAAATTATAACAGACTGTATCAAACTTTTCAAGCTACACTTATAATAATTGTAAAGAGCAAAACATGATATTGTTATAAGATTATAAATATTAATTAAGGGACTTAGCTATCTACCACACCTTATGGATAGTAACCAAATGCATGCATATATTCTATTATGAAAGTATATATATATATATATATATATATGAAATGTAATCCTCCACGATTAACTTTGAAACTTGATTTCCAAGATATAGTGGAACTATATTTCCGTGAGTCAAAGTAAACTTACAACTTATATTCAATATATATTGTAAATTCAAGCAAAACGCAATTAACTAAATTCGGTACAAAATTTGCTATAAGCTTTTTAACCAACTAGATTTAAGTATAGCATATCATTTATAGCGTACTATTTATCTAATCAGAAACTTAATTAACCACAACCAAATGGAACAATGATATTACCTTAAGTTCGTTAGAAAATTTAATTAAAATCGTGTATGCTTGTGCTTTGTGTAAACATATAATTGAAATATATACACGTATAAAATTATGTAGACATATAAAATTATTTATTGAGTAAAGAAAATGAACAAAAAAGCCTACTTGAATGCAAGACAAAAAATGGTATTTGTCGATGCCTGTTGCTTCAATAGTCTCCTTAAGGTAATATTGCCTATCACATAGTACTAGAAGGCTTCTGTCAATTAATCTCCCAAGATATAATGACTTTTCCTCCGATTTAAGGTAGGACTCCAATAGAACGGAACTAGCAAACTTTATAACTTGGAACTCTTCTTTAATGAACAATGTATAAGTGTATTATGTAGTGAGATAGAATGCTAGTATGCATACTTCTAATTTTCGATGGTTTAAGTTGGTTATAGGCACTCCTATTTATAGTTCTGTAATACAATTTTGTAGAGGAGACATGATTCTTCACTAGAATCATAATTCTTTCTTTTAAGGACACAACAACAGGATAAAGTCCCATAAATTACTCTTTTAATGAAGAGTCACAACTCCATTAAAGAGTTAGGAGCTCAAGTCAAAGCTTTAGCTTTTGAGCTAACTTTCTATACGGATGTGTCCATCAAAATACATTAAAAATAAATTTTAATTATTTTATTTACACACCTGCACCCATTTTTCCAACGCAAAAGACATGTTATACCCACTAAAATGTCCTTAAATTATTTCTCAATTTAAACTCAATTTTCTTATTCAATTATTATTAAAATTTTGACATACAAATATGCCAAATTTTACAGTTTATTATTTTGAAATATAACATCTTCAATGAAAATTTTTTAACTATATATGTAGTCGAAATAATTTTATAGCAATTTTTTGTGTGAATATTTAATTTTTTGTAGTGACTTATACAAATTGTAAAGTAATTGAATATTTGTCTAAATGTTTTAATTTCTTTAATATCTTTTGTCCACTTATGCTTAAAGAATAAATATTTTTTCCTCGACAAAAAATTAATTTGAATTACACAAAATCGACCTATGCTTTCCAACATAAGTGGATAATTAAGAGAAAGAGAAGGACCTGCCAACTACCCATAAGTAACGCTATCTATATTATTTTTTTCTCCTTTACAGGAATTATTATAATGTATGAAAAAAATATTAATAAAAAGGGTCCTAGACTGTCCTCCACACTTAGGGGCATAAATAAAGTCTCGTCAAATTCAGCTAAATCGCTTTCCAAAACATCCCCATCAATTGGCAAAAAGAAGAGACCCAAAATAATAAAAAGACAAAGCAATAGAAAAAAGAAGAAGAAGAAGAAATCCTAACAAGTCTATCTAAATTCACAGCTCACCGACGCTTTCTATAGCTCCCAGAGTCCTCTGATTAATGGGTGGTGTCTCCTCGATTGCCTACCCCACCTCCAACCCTCCAAATTTAGATTTTCCATGTGGGCTTCACAACACTCAACACACCCACACACAGGATATCTCCCAACGTTTCAAAAATGATTTGTTTTGTGGATTGGATAAGTATCGAATATCGTGTCAATTCTAATATGTTTTTATGTTAATATATCATTTTGCATGTTTATAAATTAAATAAAAGTAAAAATATTTCGATACTTTTTGACCCCATATCAAGCACACAATTAAGAGTGTATTCAATACGTTTTGAACAAAATTGAATCTCTTATCATATATTTTAAAATGTACAAGTATGTGCAGAATAACAACTAATTTTATTTTTTAAAATTACTTGAGGAGAGAGTGTATTTGTCTCATTCAAAATCACTCCCTTTTCATATATATATATATATATATATATATATATTAAAAATGTAAAATTTTTGTTTTTTGCATACTTAGAATATGAATCACGCTAGTAAAATTTATTAAATTTGAATGCTTTTTTATTTACTTACATGGATATATATTTTTCATTATTAATGTTACTATATATACGTTAACACATATAATAAAAAGAACATATATATATATATATTGAACAATGGTGTCATATGTGCATTGTGTCTTAAAATTGTTATTACTTCATTATATTCGTGTCAGGTCGTATTTATATTTTTCGTGTTGATTCACATTCATGCATTATATATATATATATATGTATGTATGTATGTATGTAATTTTTTAAAATATGTAAACTCATTTATGAACATATATGTGCGTGTTGACCATAATAATTCATGTCAAGATCCAGATCAATTAATTAGTACTACGTAGCGTCCAGCTTTAAACGTGGCAATAGAGTCGGTTCGGCGGCAAAGCTACTGAAATTTTGGCAGTTTAACAAAGAGTGGCAAGCGAAGCATCTCGGGCACAAATTCGCACCGACTGCCGCCTTAGATAAATATGCCTCAAAATGCATGGTCTTCGTCCTCGTCTTTGTAAAGTGATTTGGGAAGTAGTAATAATTTATATGCCTTGGATTCATCCAATACAATTTATTTAAGGGCCATCACATTTTCTCAATGGGTGTTATTCAATTCGATTGAGCATAAAATTTTACCTGAAATCAAAAATATAGTTAGGATTGTGAGAGTATCTAGCGAATTATTCTATGTTAAAATTTTGGAATTTAAAATTCATTCCCAAAGTATTTAATACCAATATAATTGAATGTAGAATTTTAACTTAAAACGCAAATCAAGTTAGGGCCGTGGAAGTCTCCAAACAGACCATTTTAAAATTTACGGCATTAGTAAAAATTATGGAATTTAAAAATCATTCTCAAATGCTATTAATGTCAGTAGAACCTGACCTGAAATGGGAAATAAAGGTTATGGGTATAGGAATATCCTAGTGAAACCCTTTAAAATTTAAGATGATAAAAATTATTCTCAAAGTGATTAATATGAATAAAAACGTAATATGTGATTGAAAGTATTTATAGTAAGTTATTGAAGTGAGCCTAACATGATCATCTATGTAACTCGATAAGAAGATGTCATTCATAATTCAAAATACAAATCATGTCTAGATCAAACTCGATCCACATAGATAAATACATATCCTAAAATTTAAAAGCATCACTTTTAGATTATTTGTGTAAATCGAACACGATCCACATAAACAATTTGTTATACCAATTTACGATGTTCTCAGCTCTTTAGCTTATTTCATGTACGATGTTAACAACATTGTTGGAACACTTTCACGATGATCAGGACAACATGGGCCTGACATGTGATCCTAATTAGATTAATTAGCTAGCAATACGTACGTTGCATCCATTGTTAAAACGTGGGTGTTTATATATCACTAAACTAACTTATTGGTTTTGGCAGAGTAACAAAAATGGGCAGGCATTTCATTTCATGCACAAACTTGCTGGACCACAATGCAATGCCTATATTTGGCCTCCAAAGTACGTACGTAGGATAATTTGTTTTGTACATTTGATCCTTCAATTTTAGGTTCTATCACTATATATGTAATGCAGCCTCATGAAGTCGTCGTGTTCATATTATTTTCATGCCTAGTTTCTCAGTATACAATCCTGTAAATCAATTTATAATTAATTAAAGAAGCATAATATACATCTATGGCCAAAAATACGTTGCATTATGGAACCATTTCTTAAAGAACATTCCATGGGATAAATTTGGTAATTGCTTGATAGTATATTTGACAGATGAATGATGCTCAACCTAAATGCTAATTAAAGGATAAAATAAAAATATATACGTTAAGAGGGTTTTTCGAAGAGCTTCGGCTTTCAATTTTTATACTTCTTATTGAAAAAAACAAAAAAGAAAAAATGCAGTTGAAAACACCACTTGCTTCAACTTTGACAGCTGCCTTAAGAAAAGTTAAAATATGATACAAGTAGAATTGTAGAAGTATTTTCTACAACTTTTGGGTTTTAGTGTGTGTACATATATTTGTATAAGTTAGTTATGATAATTTGGTCACTAATAATTTTTGTTTTTTTAAAATCCCAAACTAAAAGGTAATTTAGTATTTTTTTTTTTCCAATGTAAGCTCAAGCAGAAGTTAGTTTTACCAAATTTATCATTCCCTTTTCTTTTCTTTTCTTTTTTTACTATTTTCCTTATTAATTCCAAATTTTCCCACTTTTATTATTAGCCACTTTTTCCACAATCCCCAAAAGTAATCAATTTTGTCCAAAATTAAAAAAATTTACAACACTCCCTAAGTTTTGATGTTATTATATATTTTATAACTTCAAAAGGGATTTTATCCCCATCTTTAATTAGAAACTATTCAGAAACAAAAAGGGAGAGGCACCACCACCATCACCTACCCCACCCCGCAACCCAGAGAAAAAAAAGGATCAAGGCCACTAAAGTCCACGTAATCGTAAAAGAAGCCCATCCTCACAAAATCCGACCGGCCTTAATTCTAATTTCTACGGTTCGGCATTGCAGCCCAAGTGCCCACCAAACCCAAAAGTGGGCTTAGAGGGTATAGAAAGGGGAAATGGCAATAGGTAATATACGTACTTGTTATCTCATTTTACTGTCTGAAGTGGATACAAACTACAAGTAAATTTTCTCTTGAGTACTAAGGAAATTTTCTGAACGCTCTGTGATCTATGTTTTCTCTTAATCCGAGTCTGTTCAACTTGGCACGATCCAATGTATTCTAGTTTTTGATTGAAGTGTCAATGGACAGTACTTTTATTTACAGATATGATTTACCTTGGACAAATTTACTACTATGTAGCTTCACATGAAAATTTTGTTTTTAATCGCTCGACACCCCTAATCATTACTTATGCTTTCGGGCCCATCTCTTGCCTCGAGCATCAAATTGACCATGCTACCATGGATTTGACACGTCAAATTCAAATTAATCATACCATCATCGATTTGATTTTGAGCCGTCGAAGAAAATTCCCCATCCCATATTACTATGTCCTAATATCAGAGGATTATCGCTGAGACCTCATTATAGCACCTTAATTCTTTTCTAAGCTACACACCTAGCCTATGCAGGCCGTAGCTTAATTTGTCCTAAATATTTTACTGAGGTTAATAACATATATTTAATTGAAGACACAACGTGCAGGCTAGGAAACCTTGGTGTGAACAAATGGGACAATTTTGCAAGTGTTTGGGCCCAAGTATACATTTCTTTCGAGCCTCTGCAGAAATAGTTATCCTTAGGGTGACTGACCCAATCAATGGTCCAAATAGTATGATGGTTGCAGACGAGAGAAGAGAAGACTTCTCTTGCAATCGAACTGGTTATCAGTCCATTTGGCCCACTTTAAACTAAATTTAATAGCAGTAACAACACTTCTATGCGCCCAATTTCTCATTCATATTACATAAACGTGTAAAGTGTCAAATGTATTAAATTTTTATAAAATATTTAATTATAAATTAAGTATACATGATATATATTATAAAATAAAATACATCATACTAACTGAAATAATTATATTAAAATGCCATCATTTGCAGCCCAGCCCCCACACCCCAACTATCCTCTTCCCCTCTCTTCCTTGCAATGAACAAAGATCCAATCCAACCAAGAGTTCGATGAATTAAAATAAAATTTACTGAAAAAAAAAAAGAATTATAAGTCAAACATTAAAATGATAATTACAAGTTTTATTTTTTATCTTTGGTGAGTGAAAAAATGAAAAATAAAAAGACCACTAAAACAAACAATTCATAGAAACATAACATAAAGATAAATATGTATTATATTCACCGTATTTGGGCAAACCCGAAACTGAAACAAAACAAAAATAAGAATTTGTTTGAATGTGAATTGGGGCATTCTTCTAAAACTTTTTACCAAAATATTTTTTGGAAAGTGAAGTTGGGGAATATGATGGTTGTTTATTTGTATTTTAGGTGGTAAGTAAAGAATAAATTGTGAAAAAATGCTTTATTTTGGCTTTGTGGTGTGAAATGAATATTTCAAAATTATTTATACATATTGTATGAGTAATAGTATGTATATATATTTGTAATGACGAAACAATGTGTGGAACTTTAGGGAATGGTTTGGGATGTGAATAGTAAGAATATTTTTATTTTGGGGAATAATTTTATATTTTAAGAGTAAGATTGGAGAATATATAGTATTTACTTATTTAAATTTTGAAAGTTAAAAAATAAACTGAGAATTGACATCCAAACAAAGGCCAAGTTTTCAATTCGATTTTGGCTTGCACCAAATCTGTTATTTGATTTCAATTAATAGTAAAACTCCCAAAAAAATAGTAATCTCAATCATCAATTCAATAACGACTTATTTTTATTATAAATTATTTTTCTTAAAATAGAAAAATATTATGTAAAAATAATTAGTGAAGATCTCATCCATTTTTGTTGTTTACCTACTTCATTTATATTTAAAATGCCTGTATCTAATTAATTACCCAACTAAATATTTCTGCAATATTTTAATAAAGAGAATGTTTAGTTGAACTTACTTAAAAAATCTTTTAAATCATATCTCACAAAATCTTTTTAGAATTTTTAAGATGCGATCTTAATTAATAAAATATTAAAATTTATTTTTTATTTTAAGAGTAAACTCTTAAAATATTTAAATAAAACAAGTACCAACACTTCCATAATCAACTTAATTAAAAAAAATAAAATTTAAAATTAAATTAAAGAAACCTCACATTTTTAAAAAATACATGAAATTCTAGCATCTCACTTCATGAATTTATAAACCATATTCTAGTAAATGTTTCCAAATACTTCATCATTTTTCCAAACATAAAATGTTATCGAGATGGTTTATAGAATCATGAACATACTACTACATCACAAAATAGTCATATTACCATTCTAACACGAGTATTAAGAAGTGCAACCATTTTTGTATCAAGGCAGCCGCCTAATCCCAAATGCTTCCGACAAGGTAATCTTCTCATAAATCAACATAACATCTTACCGGTTCCAAACAAAAAAAATCACAATAGAAAACAACAATGCAACTCACCAACCTAAATTTGAACTTGTCATGCATGCCTATATAGACAATAAAACAAGCTACAAATGTATTGTAAGCTACAGATGTGGTTCAAAAGCCTTCATTTGCTCCGCTATTGCCAAATCCACCACCATAACCACCAGTATTGTTGAAGCTGCTGCCGCGAGGCGCTCTCTCCTGAGCATAGCTTACTCGAATGTTCCTCCCGTTCAATTGCTATGTGAGAGTAGGGACAAATAAGATGATCAAAATTAGAAACATATCAAGAAAAGAAGAATACTTCATATTCCAAAACTTCACTCACTTGTCCATCCATGGCGGACAGTGCTGAGCTGGCAGATTCATCACTTGAGAAATTCACAAATCCAAATCCCCTTGACCTCCCCGAGTCTCGGTCAGTGATAACTCTTGCTGTACCAAAAAAAGCAGCATAATTTTGAGGATACACTATGGAAATCGTAAACCAAGGCGAAGAATTTCTGATACAAAATTCCATTAGTTCAAACTTATTTAGTATTACATTGCAACCAAGAAACAAAAAGTTCTTCTACACTAGACGTCCATGCTTCCTTTCTTGAAATATGGCAGAATCTACACATCTCTTATCAGCAGCAAGAACATTTGTTTAAGATAATGAGTTGCTAAAAACCACTCAATACTATATACAAATGCAAACCATCTACACATACACACAAAAAGAAAGAACAAAATCCCCCTGCAAAGCTACACCCAGAAAAACCAAAAATAAAAACAAAAAATGGCATAATAAAAATTTACCTAGCATAACGCAATTGAATATGAGACAAAAATTCAAACATCCGACAAAATCCATGTCTTCATCCACTAAGTTCTGGGTAAAACACCTCAATGCTCTTTAATTAGAAAATGTGATTATATCATAATCACTTGCTACATAAAATAAAAGAAGGAAAACCAAACCAGAAAAGATAAATTCATCTAGACACCGGAACATGACAGGAAACCAACAAAGTCTCACCAGTAAGCTGTCAAATCATCAGCCAAATCCAAACATTAAAAAAAATTAAAACACAGGCCTTCTATATACCAATTACCAAATATTTGATCATTAATGATGCATTTCAAACCAAGACACAAGGAAAATGAACATTTGAATCATTAGACAAATAAAGACAGGGAAGATCTAAGGTCAGAGTGATGCACAAAAGAAAACATAGACAGATGCAATGGCATGCAGCGATGCACATACTATTCTGAATACTTTGTCAATCTAATATAGCTACTTAACACCTTGTTATCACGGTCCTTAGGATCATTATAATAGAGATTCACTGACAAAAACCAAGATTAACATGAGAACCATGAGACTCAGGCAGATGTGACAAACATGTCCGCATTCTCTCTATACAATAGTACACCTACACAATTACACACACAAATCCATTTCAGGCAAAATGTGCCATTGAAACCTCTTCCAAGAAAAAAGGTAGTTAACCGACTCACCATCAATAACATCACCAAAGCTTGAGAATGCATCCCTCAGACACTGGTCATCAGTTCCATAGGAGAGCCCTATCAAAGAAAAATGCACAGTATAAAAGATAAGTGAGAAAATTGCCACTCCAGATATTGATAAAGGCAAAATAATGGCAATTGAGTGTGTTTCAAAAAAAAAAAATACCTCCAACAAAAAGTTTTGTTGACATGCAGCGGATAGCAGTAAGCATGGAAGATTGTCCATTCAGTGCACTGCAGGCAGAAATGCTCTGCCGCAAGAGGGCTCTAACTTTGTTGTAGCATGCCATTTTGCAAGATGCTGCAGAAAGAACCACATGGTCAAATTTTTCTATAATATAGGATTTAACAATGAAGTTTACAAACTAAAATCAAATGAAAATCTGCAGCACTCACTTATCTAGCATATGCACTGATCAAACATGAAATCTTTTCAAAAAAGTCCCATTTGCATGCAACAATCCTTTACACTATAAAATCCGAAACCCACTGCTTCGCAAATATGCTAATCCAACAAATTAATCCCAACATACAAATATTTATTTTATTGTCACCAGTTCGTCAGGGGATATGCACAACCTATATGTATTATGTAGATATATACGGTTCAACATTTTTCACATAAAGAAGTATTTTTCTTGACACAAATAGGAGCTACTACAGAAGTCTTCTCTATTTCGTATACAACGAACATCACCAAAATACACTCAGGAAAAGAAAAATATTAAAAAAACAAATCCCATCAAACAAACAATAGACCTTAATAAAATGAGAAACCCAGAGATCATACAAGATAGCTCAGAATAAAAAAATCAAGAGAATCACTCAAATGATAAACAGCCACTAAAGAAATGAAGAAAACACCTGTTTAAAGAAAAAGGGCTTTAGGGAGAAAGGGATTTGGGGGAATTGTTAGAAGCGGCTAGGGTTTATGCTCTGCCACAATCGAGAAACTTTTTGGGCAGTCTATAAACATGAATATATAGTGACCGTCGAACTCAGAAAATATCTGCGACATTTTCCAGTGCGGTTGCTTTTCCTACGGTTGGTCTAATAATTGCTAAAGCCCGTTCTTTTATGTTTTGATTAATTTCTAGAAAAGATTTTAGGAGAATAGATTTTTAGAATAAAATTTTGAGAATATCTTAAGTATTTAAGAAAAATTATAAAAAATAATTTATTTTTTTATATTTTGAGAAGAGATAAATTTTTCTGTAAATATTAAATTAATTATTTTTTTATTAAGTTTGTATAGTAAAAGTGATTTTTTTATGTATTATATTTATATATATTTATAGTTGAATGATGTGTGTTAGTGTATATATTTAAGATGATTGATAATTTTATAAATTTAATATTAGTAAACGATGTATTATTTGAAATAAAATATATATTAAAAATATTAATTATTCAAAAAATCATAATTATATTTTAATTATAAAAAAATCAGTTTATATCATAAATTGTTAATATCAACTTATAAAAATATTTAATTACTATATATTTATTATAAAGTAATTATTGTTTATTAATTAAAATATAATTATTTAACTATTTATTACTTACAATTTATGTATAAATAAAATAACTTTTTAATAATTTATATATATATGACTTAATAAAGATTCATGAAATTAAAAAAATAAATAAATAATATTATATTATATGTTATGTAGGATGACCCAACGGGTCCAACCTAACAGTATTGACCCAAGAACTACGTGTGAAGTATGGGTCAAACCCATTTCATCTTAAAAGTTTAGTCACGTTGTCAACTGTATTTGACATCTCACTATACAACATTGGTCTCATCCTAATTAAGGCAATATGAATGGAAGTCGCATGCAATTGGTTGACAGACCCGACAAGAGTTGCCCTCTGGCGCCATCGGCGCTCACTTTGTGGTTGACCCCAAAATAGATCAGGAATTCTAACTCACTATAAAATCCCTTTGCTATCGCATTTAATGTTCCGATAGGTGACGTGCCTCCATATTAACAGCATGTTACCTTGACTGCCACTCCTGACAGGAGATGCATCACTAGTGTACTATTCTACCCCTAAAAGTTGGAGATAAAGCCACATTAAATAGGATAGAAATGGGAAATGACTTAAAACCCCCCATACAAGAACAAGAACCTTTCATACTTGTTGAGAGCATCTTAAATTTATCACTCACCTGAATAAAATTATAAATACCCTATAACCAACCTCGTCCAAGGTATGTCATTCTTTACTAAAGCCCTCACTCTGATGTTCATCTATTCTAATTGATTTGGTACTGACTTAAGAGTCAGAATGCGTTAGCTAAGAACACATCGACTAACCTGACATTTACTCATGATTATAGATCTCATCCCAAGTTTCTTTGGAGTTAGACCTCTAGACCAGACAGGTCGAATCACCTTAAATACCAACCCAATTCAGCAAAATACAACTTTCACCCTCATCAATATGAAATTATATTATCTTAAATTATTTATTGAATAAATAAACATAATATTTAATTATATGTAAAATATGAAATATACATAATAAGTTATTTAAATAAATAAATTAATTAATTTAACAAGTAATTTAATTACTTTAATTCATTATTTAATTACTACATTATTTAGTAAATAAATTGCTTAGTAATAATTAAATAATATTACTTAAAATTAATTAATTCTCTCAACAATTACTTTAAGCATATCAATATTAATTTATTAAACTTAATAGATTATCAAATAAATATCACCCTATAATAAAAAAAATTTATTATAATTTTAAATATATGTGAAAATTAATATTTAATGAAGAATATTTTTAAAAAAATTTTAATTCATTTATTATAACAAATTAAAGTATCTTAAGTTATTTATTTAATGAATAAATGTAATATTTTATTAATGCATTAATATTAAATAAACTAATGTATTATTTAATTAATAAGTAAATTTAATTAATTAATATGTTATTCAATAAATGAATTATTTAGTACTAACATAAATAATATTTAATTAAATTTACTTTATTTTTCAACAATTATTTTAATTAAACTTGTAAACATAAGTTTTAGAATTTTTAACTAGTAAAATTTTAATATTTTCATGTAAATATATATATATATATATATATATATATGGATGAGTTGAGTGAGAGAATGATAAATGAATGAATTATGTGATCAGTAGAGTGAGAAAATAATGGGGGGTACATGTGGGTTTTAGGATTTAAGATTTTTTTGGTGAATTGAGAGAAGTTTTTTGAGAATAAAATTTGAGTATTTTGAGAAAAAAAATTAGAAAATATGTCTTTATTTTGAAATTTTTCTGGGACTTAGAAAATATTTCTGAAAAATGTAAAAGAACAGAGCCTGATATTGTTACACCCTCTAAAGTTTTGTGAAACTGGTCGATTTTGGTAACGATTGGTACATTGAGTACGAGATAATTGATTCATTATTGTGACTATGGGGTAACATGTAATCTACGAGTATTTATAATAAATTTTTATTTTTTTTAATATTTAAAAGTAAATTATTGTGTATTTTCAATTAAAATAATATTATTCAAATGTTACCTAAATAAAACTAATAAAGAAGACTATGAATTTTAAATAATATATTGAACAAATATTTAAATCATGTTAAGTATTTTAGTTTGAAAACTACAACTTAAATGTTTAAACACTTGTCTAATTTAAATTATATTATATTTTAAAATTCAAATTTAAATCTCATTGTATATCAAAAACATTTTGAACTAAAAGTTTAAATACTATTTAAAAACTATTGTTGTCATAGAAAAATATGTTATACTTTCCAAAGTATTTGTGAGTATTAAAGAAAAATTTTAAATAAATATATATAGTTATTAACGGTTATCAATGAGTACCTACAATTAGGTAAAAAAGTGGTAGGTAATTAGGCGACAAGTAAAATTGTCCGCACTTTATTGGATAGAGAAAAAGAAGCCCATTATTCGTATTTTTTTAAGTACCCATGCTAGCATGGGTAATTTTATGCTATGTCTGAAATAAATATAGTGGAATAATTTGAGAGGGGATATGAGTGTATTTGGCCATAGTTGGAAATTATACTTCTACTTTTTCTATTTTTATTAATTTATACATAAATGTATTAAGTGTTGTTGAATTCGAACTCTCAATCTCACATTTTATGTATGAGACTTATATTATTAAGGTAAAGATTATTCAATGCGTATTTATTCCATTTTTCATCATCATTCATAACATTTTTCTTTCAAAAAATTAAATTTCATAAAACTTTTTCAATTTTAAAGCAAAAATATTTTTTGTTTGAGAAAATAAAACTAGATTATTTAATTTAATTTTAAAAAATACAGAGACCCCTCCCCCGTCAATCAATATTTCTTCCCTCTTTTCGGTCTAGCTATATGTGTGTATATATGTGTGTCTATCTCTATATATATAACATCCATATTATATATATTTGACAAACTATAATGTATATATAATATTGTGACCTGTAGCACAACGGTGTGGAATCGTAATTATATAATTTTAGCTAAATATCAAGTTATTAGAATTTTGAATTTTTTAATTCATTTGAACAAATTTTATTAATTGTTTATTTACTTTGTATTTTATTTTAATATGATCAACTCATCTATTATAACTAAAATATTATATTGTGTTTATCCAGAATTACAATTTAAATTTCTATATCATAAAATAATTCAAAAATATCTAAAATCATATTTTTATCTCACTAACTAAATTTATAATTCAAAAAATATTTATAGGCATCATATTAAGTATCTTATCACAAAATTCTATCTTATAAATTTAATTTATTGCAAGATTAATATATGGTATTTCATTTATTTTATATATAAATTTTATTATTCTACAATTATTCTTTTTATATTTTATTCTACATTATTCGTAGTACAATTATATATTTTTAATTGTAGGACTTCTTTCCCCAATTAGCATAATATAATGGTGTTTGTTTTTTCTTATTAATTAATTTACAATTCATTTCACAGAAAATTTTTAATATTTTTTGAAACACATCTTTATATTATTTTTTTGTTTTTATTATAAATTAATTAGATACATTTATAATATATTTAAATATTTTGTCAATGTTATTACTTTGATATTTTTCTCAATATTTATTTAAAATGAAAGTTCTTATGATCAACTTAGAATTGTAATTTTTATATTACTTAAAAGTATTAGTATATAATTCTTTTTTATTTCAATTAATTATATTTTATATGTTTATTTTCAATACTATTTTTAAATATTTTGTATGTTCATATAAGAATTTAGCTTTGATATTGAATTTTTATTTTACTATTATTTTAGTTGCAACTTTCTTGATTTATCTAGATAAAAAAATTACATATACTTCATATTTGAATAATGTACATTGAATAATGTGATGATTTGAAATATTTAAAAACTAGCATGTGCCCAGTGCAATGCACAAAAAATAATTATATGACTGAATAATTTATTTTATAATAATATCTATTTTACTTCATGTGATTAAAATATGAATTGTAATTATTTTTAGTATTTAATGAAAAAAAATCTATTACTAACTAAATAAAATATTATGAATATTTGAATTAAAAATATTATATTTGAAGATAATTTATACTTAAATAAGTTGTAGAATATCAAGAATTGCTCACTCTAAGTTTATGAATTATAACAAAATTTATAAAATGAGAAAATTTGAAAACAAAATTAAAGAATTAAGAAAATTAAAATAGCTCAGAGTATTTTACTAAATATGCTTTTTAAATTTGATACATATATATATATATATTTACACTTACATATTTTAATATGATAAATAATCAAATAAATGTTTTCATAATGTAAAGCTTTTTTTGTATGATTTCTTAATAATGTGAAAGTTATAGTTACAATTATCATGATATTTGAGAATTTTAAATATTAAATATTTTTTGTTGGGATAAATATATAACCTCTTTGTACTTTATATATGTAAATAGCTTACATTAAGTTAATTATTTGATAACTAATTCAATATGTAGTTTGTAACATATAATTTTTATAAGTTAAAATATATCTTAATATTCCATATAACTCTTATAAGTAAAATTTATTTATTTTTATTTATATATGTAGTTATTTTATTATTCTTGAAATTATAAATTAACATATATCATGTATACTAATATTTTTAATTTTCAGTTTAAAATAAAATATCAATCTCTCACAAATTTTTTTATAATTAAATATAAAAATTATAAATAATTAAATAAATACTTACATTTAGTTGAATCTTTTTGATCTCAAATCATTAATCCATAAAAAAATAGTTTTATGAATTATTATAAGTAAAAATATTAAAATAAATGTATGCAATATAATTATAAAATAGTGTAATTAAATATATTGAAAAATATAAAAATTGATATTATTTGCTAATTAAGTGGCCATTTATCAAACTTAAGAAAATTTTCAACTATGTCAACTATATATGTCCCATATATCTAAATAAACTCATCAAAACACATAATATTATATAGAAAAAAATGAAAAAAAATTCTTTATTATATGCACATAATTAGAAATGGGTAAATCAAGTGCTAATAAATTTAATGAATATTTTTATAGAAAAATATATAGTATTTCTTCATTCATTTGATAAGAACATTGAAATAATTTCAATGACTTAATAAAATTATAATGTTTTTTAAATATTTCATAACATCACATTATTTGAGGTACATTATTCAAATATATATGAGGTATGTATAATTTTTTTATCTAGATAAATCAAGAGAGTTGCAACTAAAATAATAACAAAATAAAATTCAATACCAAAGATAAATTCTCATATGAACAGACAAAAATATTTGAAATAGTATTTAAAAAAAATAGACAAATTATAATTAATTAAAATAAAAAAGTAATGCTTGCAGATATATTTAAGTAATAAAAAAAATTACAATTCTAAGTTAGCCATAAGAACATTAGTTTTAAATAAATATTGGAGAAATAATAAAGCAATAACATTGATAAAATATTTAAATATATTAGAAAAGTATCTAATTAAATTAGAATAAAAACAAAACAAAAACAACATAAAGATGTGTTTAGAAAAATATATTAAAAATTTTCTATGCAATGAATTTTAAATCAATTGAAAAAAAAAAAGAAACATCAATATATTATGCTAATTGGGGAAAGTAGTCCTACAATTATAAATATAGAATTGTACTACGAATAATATAAAATAAATTATAAAAAATAATTGTAGAATAATAAAAATCTATATATAACATAAATAAAATATTTATCTATTAATCTTGTGATAAATTAAATTTATAAGACAAAATTTTGTGATGAGAGTACTTAATGTGATGCTTTTATATATATTTTCAATTATAAACTTATTGGGAAAGATAAAAATATAATTATAGATATTTTTTGAATTATCTTATGAGACACAAATCTATATTGCAATTTTTGATAAACACAATATGATATTTTAGTTATAATATATAAATTGATTGCACAAAAAAAAAAAACAATATATAAGTTGAGTGTATTGAAATAAAATATAAAAGTAAATAAATAACCAATGAAAAAATTTCAACCAAATTAAAAACTCAAAATTCTAAGAATTTGACATTCGATCAAAATTGTACAATTAGAATTAAAATTGCACAATTGTGAGTCCTACAACATTGTGCTATACATTATGGTGTAGATATTATAATTTTATTAAATTGTTGAAATTATTCTAATTTTTTTTTATCAAATGAATGATGAAATACTATATACTTTTCTATAAAAATATTCATTAAATTTATTAGTGCTTGATTTACTCATATCTAATTATGTGCACATACAAAGAATTTTTTCATTTTTTCTATATAATATCATGTACTTTGATAAACTTATTTCTATTGGTAGAATTTTTACTTAGTTATAATATTATTTTATAAGAAAATTATTTTATTTCTCTTCAATAAATAAATTAAAAAATTATGTACATACAGCTAAAAATGAAAATTTCATTGCTAAGTAAATACTTTTACACAATTAATATATTTATATTCAATAATTTATATTCGCTTTGTTAATATTAACTATAAAAAATTAAATGAATGTACAAAGTATTAAAATTATCAAATAAGCATGAGCTCTAATAAGTATTAACTTATTTTTTATTTAAGGAGTGGGATTTTTATTTTTAATTTAATTATATATTTTGATCCAAAAAAGATTAAAATTTGTCTCAATAAAAGTAGTTGACAGCTATGTTATTTCAAAGCAACAACCAATTTTTGATATTTACTAATTTTTTTGTATTATATAGATACAATCACATTATTTTTAGTTGAAGTAATACAATATTCAATTATTCCTAATCAGAAAATTAATAAGTAAATAAGAAAGATTCAATCATTTGATCAAATAAATTATTTTTGTTTATTAATTAAATAATTATTTTCTGGACAACTTCAAAAATAAAATTAAAATACTTAACAATTATAAAAATCTCTTAACATGTGACATACTCAAAAAAAATTTACAACTTATTTGTTGCTTATAAAAGAGATAAATAAGTATTTATGTAAAATATTAAATCATCACTTATTTATTAAAGAGTTAGAAGTTTGATAAATGAATAATAATAAATTAATTGATATGTAAGTCCTCAAGTTATCAAAGTCCTTAAAATTCAATTATTTTTTATAATAATATTTTTAGATAAAATTATAATTATAGAATATAACAAATAATCCTATTGAAGATTTTTTTTCAAATATAAATAGTTACTTCCTATAACAACTAGAAACTCTAAACTTTATTTTTATATTTTTAATTTAAATTATTTTAATTTTTAGTAATATAATAATAGAGAACTTATTTTCAATTATTTGAAATAAATTATTTTATACAGGACATATATAGTTGATATAATTAAAATTTTTCAAAAGTTTGATAAATGACCACTTAAATAGAAAATGATATCAATTTTTATATATTTTTAACATATTTAATCACACTATTTTATAATTATATTGCATACATTTATTTTAATCTTTTGCTTATAATAATTCATAAAAATATTTTTACATGGATTAATGATATGAGATCAAAACATTTAACTAAAAGTAAGTATCCATTTACTTATTTATATTTTTTATATTCTAATTATAACAAAAACTTATGAAAGCTTGATATTTTATTTTAAACTGAATACTAAAAATTTACTTATTATTTTATTCATATACAATATATTAATTGATAATTTCAAAAATAATAAAATAACAACATATATGAATAAAAATAAATATATTTTACTTATTAGAGTTATATGGAATATTAAGAGATATTTTAGATTATAAAAATTATATGTTGCAAACTACTTATTGAATTAGTTATCAAATAATTAATAACCTAATGTAAGCTATTTTCATAGATAAAGTACACAAACATTATGTATTTACTCATAAAAAAAATATTTAACATTTAAAATTCTCAAGTGTCATGAAAATTGTAATTATAACTTCCACATAATTAAGAAATCATACAAAAAAAATATTATAAAAAAATTATTTGCTTATTTATCATATCAAAATATGTATGTTTATAACATATATCTAATTTAAAAAGCACATTAAGTAAAATATTTTGCACTTTTCTTATTTTGTTAATTCTTTTTATTTATTATTTTTTAAAATTTTATCATTTTATAAATTTTTGTATAATTTATAAACTTAGAATGAGCAATTCTTGATATTTTACAACTTATTTAAGTATAAATTATCTTCAAACTTAATATTTTTAATTGAAATATTCATATTATTTTATTTAAATAGTAATGAATTTTCTTTCATTAAATGCTAAAAATAATCACAATTCAAGTTTCAATCACATGAAGTAAAATAAATATTATTATAAAATAAATTATTCAATCATATAAACATTTTCGATGCATCGAACCAAACACATGCTAGTTTGAATTATGTATGTGGAAATTTTATATATATAGAGCATGTGTGTATATATATTAAAATAAATGTAACATAAAAAATAAATGTAATATAGTTAATTATATAATTTTTGTTGTACATAAAAGTCACACATGAACACATACATAAATATACATGATATGGGATAGCCCAATAGACCCACTTAACGTGCGAGGCCCAACATCAGTTTTGGGCCCAAATGGACTAGACCACTCGACAACAACCATCTGGTCAAGTAAATTGTTACCGACCACGTTCGACTAGAGGATTAACCTATTTAGCCTATTTGACCATCTCTTTGATCAATTAGACTCGTCTGTTCAACTATCATCGACCAGGTGGCTCACTTCGGTGCTGACTCATCCTTGCCGCATTTATTGTTCTGACAAGCAGTATGCCTCCACATTAATGGTGCGTGATAGGCGGTACAGTTTCTGCCACCAACTCTGCCACCACCTTTGACAGGAAGGCACCTACCTAGAGTATTATTCATCTTAAAAAATAGGAGATGGTGCTACCTGGAATAATACCGAAATCTAAAATGACCATTAATCATTTGGCAAGGATTAAAGCCCACTACACCTGATAGGGGCACCTTCAACAAATCACACTAGGAAAAGGCTATAAATACCTCATAACCTGCCACGCTGTAGGTAATGTCAAATACACTATAAACTCATAATATTATGTTCAATTATCATCTCTTGACCAGAACTAACTTGAGTGTCGGAGTGCTTTCGTCGAGGGTATCTCAACTAGTTTAACGTGTGTTGCTATTGTAAATATCAGACCTCAAGAAGAATAGCACTTGGATCATTTGATCTCCCTAATCAAATTTACCCAAACACCACTCTTTTTACTATAGATAACTTTCAACCTCATCATTTTGGCATTGCCTGTGGGAAAGCTTGAGATTGCAATAAAAAAAAATGGTGAACACACGTAAAGCTGCATTAGAAAGGGAGGAGAACAGGAGGTCCCCATCTTTATCTCCCCCTCCACCCCAGCAAGGTACACACGCTCTAGACCCCAACACCCCTCAAGAGCAAGTTGTGACCTTAACTATGCCCCAGTTGATACAGCTGATATGCAAGGAAATCTCTGCCGCACTAAATAGGCACACCACCGTGCCAGCCCCAACTACTAGTGCCATTCCACAATCGCCTCTGTTAGAAAATAGGTCTCCCAAGGATAGTTGTGGTCGCCAGGAGTCCAAGTGGCCACCCATCTGACATGAAACTAGTCTTAGATACCCCCAGGAGAAAAGAAAGCGACCAGAGTTGCAGAGGAGATTGTCGACTCAGTTAATCACGTTTGATCTAATCGAGCCCTACAGTGCGATAGGGTTGAACACTCCAGGCGTGACTACCGCATGGATATGGAAGAATCTACAGACCTCGCGGCTTGTCCCATTCGAGCCCCGCAGCGTGATAGGGCTGAGTGCACAAGGCCATATCTCGATCGGAACACCACTCTGGCTGATTGAGAGGAATGGGAAGAAGTTTCCCATCAAGTCTAACAATCGAATAGGCACCTCGATGAGATCTCAAGGAGAAACACTGATAAAGCGCTCAATTTAGAAAGTCCCCAGAGGTCTCGTTGGGAAAGAGCTTCCTATTTCATCCAAGAAATTATTGACGAGTGCATTACTGTCGATGCAAAGGTACTAATCTATCTATCGAGATATAATAGCTCAACGGACTCCAACGAGCACCTAATGCAGTTCGAGCATATGATACAATTGCACAGGCACAATGAATACATCCATGCTAAGATGTTGGTAACCACTTTTCAGGGCATTAAGCTCAACTAGTTTGTGAAGCTCTAACCTTCATTGATATACCCTTATGACCAGCTGTGTGGTAAGTTTTTGCACTAATTTGCTAACATGAGAAAGGCAAAACTCCCACATACCCATCTCCATACCATTAAGCAATGTGAGGGGGAGTCCCTCTATGACTTCTCTACTAGGTTCAACATAGAGGTCTTCAAGATAAATAAACCTAGGATTGAGTTCCTGATAGACATATTGTTCCCAAGGCTTAGACACAAGGAATAAGCCAATGCGTTGGTGCGTGAATGCCCCAGGTTAATTGAGAAGTTGCTCGACTTAGCTGAGAGATACATGACCCAGAAAAAGATGAACAAACTTAAGTTTGAATCCTTCGAGGTTGACAAGAAAAAGAAAGAAAGAGACAACTAAAAGCACAAAGAAAGAGGTCTATCTCCTATAAAATATTTCCATAACAATACACCCCTGAACATCCCGAGGAGAGAGATCCTGTATATCATTCAACATGATAACCTTCTCAAAATATTAAGAAAACTAACGGAGACTAAGGCAATGAAAAAATTCAAAAAATACTACCATTTCTACAAACAGAAGGGGCATGACACAGATGAGTGCTCAACCTCCAAGATAAAATTGAGAGGCTGATCAGATAGGGACATCTCAAGAAATATATAATCATGGACACGCAGGTCGAAGGGGAAAAACTAATCGAACTCCCCATAGAGAAATGTCAATTAGCCTTAGAAGGCAGGACAAAGGAAAGAAACGCACCCAAGAGAATCACCCACCCATCCAAGGAGTGATCGATATGATTATGGGAGGTCCTGCTGGGGGGAATCAAAATTTGCCCAAAGGTAAACCTAAAAGAGGCTCGAGTAGACTAAAGCCTCACCTATTGAAACAACATTCCACCTATCAATGAGTGCAGAGACAGTGACTTGGCCCACCTCGAGGGCAAAAATATCAAACATAAAGTAGATTGTCCTATGGTAGTCTCTGTTGAGATTGCCAACTTTGAAGTACACAAGGTCCTAGTCGATAATGACAACTCGACCAACATCATTTTCCTCTCCACCTTGAAAAGAATGAATATGGGCCAGCTGAAATTTGGACCTATGTGAACCCCACTGGTTGGATTTGGGGGGTGAGAATTATTTCGGAAGGATCCATCAGCTTGTCAACATCATTTGGGAAGGCTACTCGAAAAAGAACTTTGATGGTAAACTATCTGGTGGTTGATGCTCCATTTGCTTACAATGTCATAATAAGTTGACTAGTTTTCAATGACTTTCATGCCATTATGTCGACCTACCACATGAAAATCTAATTTTTGACACCAGCAGGCACAGGGGAGCTTTTTTGCAACATGAAAGAGGCCTAGAGGTGTTAGAACATCTCGATCAAGTTAAGTGAGTAGGAGACTTGACCACAATTGAAGATCTCAGGGGACGCCCCTATAGTGAAACCCGATGAGACCCAGTCCAGCAAGAAGAAAAAGTTGGAAGACATCAAGGTGGGGCTCATTGGGAAATTTAAGACCATCTAGTTGGAATGGGGAAACCCAACAAGATTACCCGCATCAAAGCAGACATAAGCCCCTACATGGAATATCTCATGGTTAATTTCGTAATGAAGAATATTAACATCTTTGCATGGAGAGCATCCAACCTCTAGGGAATTGACCCCAATATCATCATGCACCGTCGTAATGTTGACCCCTTGTACAAATCGATCAGACAGAAGACGAGGATATTCAATGCTGAGAGGACGTAGATAATTGAGGTTGAGGTTAGGAAACTCCTTGATATAGGTTATACTGTAGAAATTCAATATTCTTTTTAGCTTTATAATGTTGTACTAGTCCCAAAGAATAAGGGACAATGGCAAATGTGTAACAATTTCATGAATTTAAAAAAAGCATGCTTTATATATTTTTAGCTTTGTCTTGAATATATTTATTAGTTGATTCAACTGCTAGTTGTAAGTTATTGAGCATGATAGATGCATTTCAAGGTTGTCATCAAATTTTCATAGCTCCTGAGGATAGGAAAAAAACTTCATTTATTGTTCCGAATGGAGTCTACTGCTTTTTGATCATGCCTTTTTGAATGAAAAACACTGGGGCAACTTACCAAAGGCTGATTAACTTTATGTTCAAAGATGAAATTGGAAAGTCAATGGAGGTATACGTCGATGATATGATTGTAAAAATAGAAAAGGCCTAAGACCACTTGCTCGACCTCAGTCATACTTTTGCAGCCTTGAGAGCATTTGGTCTGAAGTTGAACCCAAACAAATGTATGTTTGGGGTCCATAAAGGTAAATTTCTAAGCTACACAATCAGTCAATGGGGCATTGAGGCAAACCTGCAGAAAATTCAAGCTATTCTCAACGTCACCCCTTCACGAACAGTTAGAGACATTCAAAGGCTGGTCGAGAGGATTATAGCCTTGGGAAGGTTTATTGCAAGATTGGCTGACAAGAGTTTACCCTTCTTCAAAATTCTCAAAAACACCAAGAAGTTAGGTTTCCAATGGAGTGAATAGTATGATCGGGCATTGGTTGAGTTGAAGTAGTACTTAGCCTCCCTTTATGCTTGCAAAACCTAAACTGGGAGAAGTGCTTTAGATATATTTGGTAATCTCTGAGGTACTGATCAACTCAGTCTTGGTCTCGACCAAAGATGGCAGCCATTGGCTGGTTTATTATTGCAGTAAGTCACTCCAAAGATCAGAGCATAATTACTTAGGGATCAAAAAATTTACCTTAGCATTAGTAACTGCAGCTCGAAAGTTGTGACCATACTTTCAGTCTCATGTCATTATAGTGCCGACCAACTAATCATTGAAGTATGTTGTCAAAGCCAAACACATATGGAAGATAGACCAAATAGGCCATTAAATTAGGAGAGTTTGACATTAATTTCTAGCCAAGAACAACCATCAAAGCACAAGTTCTGGCTGACTTCATTGCGAGCAAATTAACTTGCTTGAGAAGAATTGTGAAGCCCTTCTTTTTTGGACTTTGCACATCAAAGGCTCATTGACCACATTTGGAGGAGGAGTAGGAGTTGCTCTCCATTCCTCGACTACAGAGGAATATAATTTTGCAATAAAACTGGACTATACAGTCACGAATAATAAGGCAAAGTACGAGGCCTTTCTCGTAAGAATGAGAATAGCGCTAGACCAGGGTGTCGAGTGCTTGGTCGCCATTACAGACTCCTAACTAGTAGCCTAGTAGATTGATAAAAATTTTGAGGCTAAAGACTCAATGATGAGCCAGTACCTAGCAGAGGTGAAAAGACTACAGCAATTATTCAAAAGGTTCACTCTCAGTCAGGTACCCTAATTTGAGAACTAGCAGGCGGATGCTCTGTCGAAGTTTGCTAACTTGACCAGGGGCACGAGAGATAAAAAAATCACATTTTTGGTCATTGACAGGCCATCGATTGGACCTTTTGAGAAAAATTTGATAGCAAGCATTCCTAGTAGGACCCAATCAAACCCTATCAGAGCCAAGGCACCATCCCCAAGGACAGAAAGGAGGCTCGACACCTTTGAGGTCAAGTTACCAAATTTGTGCTCGATGAGCATGATCAGTTGTATAAGAGGTCAAATTTTGGACCCTCCCTTGAGGTGCCTAGATCCTAATCAGGCTCTAGAGGTATTACAGGACATTCATGCAAATATGTGTGGCAACCATTTCGAAAAAAGATCCTTGGCCCACAAAATAATTAGATACGGATACTTTTGGCCAACATTGTTGAAAGACTCTGTGGATTTTGCACGAAAATATACATTATGCTAGGTCTATTCAAATTTGCCACACCTGCCCGTAGTGTCATTGATCAATGTCTAAATTTTTTAACCTTTCGACTAGTGGGGCATTGACGTTTTGGGTTCATTGCCAAGGTTGACTGAACAACAAAAATTCATAATCATTGTGATTGAATACTTTACTAAATGGGTCGAGGCTGAGGCTCTTCCTAAGATAACAAATGCGGCCATCAAGAGTTTCATATGGAAAAACATCATTTGCCATTTTGATCTGCATAAGGTCTTTATTTTAGATAATGACACTCAATTCCAAAACAAGAGCACCGGAGGTTGATGTGAAGTCTCGGGGATCGCACAACACTTCACTTCAGTGGGCAATCTTTAATCAAATGATTAGACGGAGGTAACTAATAGAATGGTCTTAATCATTTGAAAGCTAGGATCTAGGATATTGGCTCGAATTAGGTAGATGACCTCCCCGAGGTGTTATGGGCATACAGGACAACTCCTCAAACAGCTACAGGTTGTAGCCTTTACAGTCTCGTTTATGGGTCTGAGGTAGTCATCCTCTTGGAGCTAATTCAACACATGGCTTGAGTCATTCACTTCTATCTGCTAAGAAACATTAAAGAGAAAACTCAACCTTAAAACAATCGACGAGCACAAGTAATAAGCTTATAACATGATACAACGCTATAGGAGTTCTTAAGAAGGTGGAAGTCTCCAAGAATGTTGGCAAGCTCAACCCAAAATGGAAAGGACCATACATTATTGTCAAAGTATTGAAGTACAATGCTTATAGACTAGCCAATATGAAAGAAGAGAAACTCCTTCGCATGTGGAACGCCATCAACCTAAGAAAATTTTGCATTTAAAATTATGTTGTATTTATCCTTGTATTCTCCAGCTTGAATAGAGTTCCAATAATACTACTACCATTTGCAGGCATTGTTATAATCATATTCAGCAAGCATCAAGATCCTAATTGATCCCGTAGTCAATGAATAAGTAGCCCCTCGCTGCCACTCAAGCGGCTTCATGCTACCACTAAGTCTCTTATAGACCTCATAGTCGACAAATAAATAGCCTCTCGTTGCCATTCAAGCGGCTCTATGCTGCCACACAAGTTCTTAGTTGACCCCATAGTTGAAGAGCAAACAACTTCATGCTGTGAGACTTGCGTTGACCCTATAGTCGATAAAGAAATAGCTTTACACCATTCGATTAGTTTTCAAAATTTAAATCGACCATAACGTTAATCCCAAATAGCTACAAGCTGCAAACTTTAGGCTTTTCTGTCTAAATCAAATAATCAACCAAGTAGTCAATTAATAAATTGACCATACAACAATGAGAATTGACGATGCAGTCATGAAAACAAATTACTATGCATCAGTCAACATTAAACAAAATTAACAATAGCATTACCAGATTTTCTTGATAATGATGGTGATAACCAAATATTTTATTAGGCATTCCCTACATTACTGCGACAATAAAGTTGCATTTAACAAGGTTTAAGAGATTTCTTTAATGTAATAAGAATTAAAATGAAAAACATCTTTTATTCATTGAGAAGTTGGTTACAATTCCACACACAGAAAAAAAAAGAAGAATGGCAAAAAACCAATTTAGTTCTGGCTGGACCCTGCCTGATTGCCCTCAAGCCAATCTAAGTCAGGCTCCAGCAGCGTGCAAGCAAGAGGTAAAATAGTTTGAGGTGGTTGGGAAGGCCATGCGATATCACTCATAAAGTTGGTCAAACATAGCATGTACTGTGCCATATCAACCTATTCTTCGCTAAGCTGGAGAACAAGTTCTTTTGTGAATGCAAATTCATCGACCAACTGCTCTAACCTCACATCGACCTCAGCCTTTTTCTTTTGAGCTTCAATTAGAGGCTCGTTGGGTGCATGGGTCACAGTTTCCTTTTCTTGGGTTTGGTTGACTCCACTCTCTCCGAGGTTGGGGTAAGGCTGTAGATTATCATTTAGTGCAGGACTTATCTCACTCTTATCGTCAGGCCAAAAAGCATAACTTAGGCACTCGAGTTACTTCACAACCCTGTAGAATGTCTCATGAGCATCGTCAAGTAACATGATCATGCTTGCATCCTGAAAGGTGAGGCTCAACATAAATGGCTCCACTACCTCACACCGCATCATAGAAAGTGTTGATTGAAGGCCTCCCGTGCCTCTTCAGTGGCCTCTGCGCGACCTTGTGCCCAACTAGAGGAGAAGCTCGCCTGCAGGTCCAAATGAGCCTTCTTGATTATTGAGTCTATTTGACTCTGCTCCTTGATGGCCTAAATCAGCTACTGATCTTTGGAGTTCAACTGTTCTTGGAGCTCGGCCACCTATTTGGTCAGTTGCTCGACCTGAAGTTGGGAGGGCTTGAGCTACACCTTTAGGGTTTCTATATCCCCACCCTTTTGCAACTCTTTCCTATTTACCAATGCCAGCTTCGATCGACGAAAGATATTGCAACCTATTTAGCTCACCTGTAACATGAGGATGTCAATCCACAGTACTAATACGAGAAAGAAATTCAACGAGAAGTTGTTTACCTATTGTTTACCATATTATTGTGGTAGACCAATACCCGAAGAACCTCGACCTGACTAGGGCTCATTAGTTTTTGTTGGTTAAGTAAGGAAAGCCCTGAGGTTAGCCACTTTAAGGTATTACCGCTCGTCATTCCCCTTGGAGGATGGAGATTGAATCGATTATTTTGTGGGTGGGGTTGATCGCAAAGTGGGGCGGTGATAGCTGGGGGAGTTAGAATAGCACTACATTGCTAGGTTTTCTAAAGAGGTTATAGCTTAACACCGCTCTCTGTTTTCTTTTGTTGCTTGTGGCCCTCTTCGGCATTGAGTCTTTTTGCTCGGCAATCTGCTTTTACCTCGACCCACAGGGTTGTTTTATATAGACTCCTTTTAATGAGTAGAATGGGGCTCGGGTGCCTGTTTGATTTGTAGAACTACAGGAACTGAGGTCGATCGTGTTGAAGTGGTTGGCTTAGCGGCAGGGGCCTCTTATTGAGCAGCAGCAGCTTGATGGCATTCCTAATTTCTCAAAGCCCTGGCTTGAGCTTTGGTTTTGATTTTAGCCATTATCTCTTCTTGATTTGCAGACACAAACAACACGATCAGGCATCAGAATCGAGCAAAAAAAATAGCAATCATAATTAACATGATCGACGATAATCTCTACTTAGTCAATCATTTGTAGGTAGGTCGAGTTGGGCTGGCGATAAGCCAACCAATACCAGACACCTTTCTTCAATCAAAACTGAGGCTTCCATGTGCCCAAATTCAACTAAATTCCTGATAAAGGCATTAGGCCAACTAGGTGTCTGGTTCCCTGGCATCTTCATGGGCGCCATCCATTAACCCCTTGGAATGGCGAAATCCCTCGGCCCCTGAATATAGAAAAAATATTTTTTCCACTCTTGGCCATATGAAGAAGCAGGGGATACTAGGAATTTTCAACGGGGTCGAGTGGTCAAGTAATAAAAATTAGACTTCTTTGTACTACCCGACTTCCATGACATGGGTAAATGGAATAAATTAGAAAAGTTGGCGAAAGAGGCGGGTTGGTTACACAGATGCATTAACACCGCAAAACTGTAAAGGGTGGCGAAATAATTGGGGAGCAATTAGGTTATACAAACTTCTAGACCCACCAAGAGGTCGACTATCGCTTAGGTGAGATGAAACCTAAGATCGCACCTCAATCCTTCCTCAAACATTGTTATGCATTCCCTCAGAGGTTGATGCATTCTACCCCAAGTCCCCAACACCAATAACTCATATTCTGTAGGGACATGATACATCTCCCTAATTCACACCAGGTTGGCGAGGGATATTTTGGAGATTATTTCTGTATAATGGTCCGGTGTAAATAATCGGCCTCGATATACCAAAAAATCACTTGGGCCAACTTCACTGCTAGAAACAATCCTTTTGGTGCTCAAACTAGTAGAGCTCTTGCTCGACAAACTATCATGGGTTGTTTTAGACACACTTCTAACCCTAGTTTCCCCTTGAGATGCTACACTCTTAGACTTAATGTCCTCACTACCCGAAGCACTAGAAATTATTGCAAAAAAAGATAAAGAAAAAGATTAAATGGGCAGAGCAACTTACAGCAGGTATCTTATAAACTCTAAGCACAACAAAAGGTTTGGAGAACTTTGCAAATAGGAACTCAACCAGATACAATTTCAGCAAAAGTGTAAATGGATACCTTTATCCCATATATTTATAGACATCTGGGCACGGGAACCTAAGTGGCAGTAATAATTGCTTTGCCGCCTTTCTCACGCTTCATATTTTGTGATGTAACTAGTGCATTAAATGCATAAAACCATCGAAAACCCTAGTCAAAAATTCAAATACCCCGATTGAAAGTTCAAAAACCTAGTTGAGTGGACAGAACCCAGATCGAGTGAGCATGACTGCTACAACTGCCTATGAACTATCATTCAGTTATTTATTTATTTACTCCTTGCTCTTGCTCGTCGATAAGCTTGATTAAGACTCGAGTGGAGGGGACTCATGATATGGGATAGCTTAATAGGTGCACGAACACATAAAGCCCAACATTAGTTTTGGGCCCAGATGGGCTAGACCACTCGACAACAATCGTCTGGTCAAGTAAACTATTACCGATTGTGTTCGAGGGAGGCTTTAACTCATTTAGCCTATTCGACCGTCTCTTTGATCGATCAGACTTATCGATTCAACTATCATCGATCAGATGGCTTACTCTGGCGCTAACTTATATCTTTGTCGCATTTATTGTTTTGACAGGCAGCATGCCTCCACATTAGTAGTGCGTGACAGCCGGTACAGTCTCTACAACCAACTCTGCTACCAACCCTGCCACCACCTTTGACAGGGATATGCCTATCCAGAGTACTATTCACCATAAAAAATAGAAAATGGTGCTACCTGGAACAGTACTAAGATTTGGAATGACCATTAACCCCCTAGTAAGGATTAAAGCCCACTACACTTAATAGGGGCACATTCGACAAATTATACCAGGAAAAGGCTATAAATTCCTTATAACATGCCACGCTCTAGGTAATGCCAAATATATTATAAACTCATAATATTCTATTCGATTATCATCTTTTGACCAAAACTAACTTGAACGTCGGAGTGCCTTCGCTGAGGGCACCTCAACCAGTTTAACGTGTGTTGTTGTTATAGATCTCAGACCTGGAGAAGAATAACACTTGAATCATTCGACCTCCCTAGTCGAATTTGCCCAAACACCACCCTTTTCACTATAAACGACTTTCAACCTCATCAATACATGTACTTGAAAAGTTACATACATATAAGATAGATATATATTTGTTTTATTTATTAAGATTTGAAAGGTATCAAGATTATTTATAAGTATTAATGTAAATATTATCTAGATAAAAAATAAAAATCCTAATAACTTACAAAAATTTTAACATTGTTATATAATTATCTCTATGTTATATCACAAGAATAAATTAAATAATTAAATGATAAATAGAAAATATATTTTTGCATATTTTGAAAACAAGTGCAAGTACAATATATATTTTAAAAAATTTACACATATTAAGTATCCAATATTTCTCATCTTGTATTTAATTAACTAGATTAGTTCCATATTTCTTTTCTTGATAGGCTTGAGTAGGGGTGTAAATGAATATTTGAAAATTCATTTAGCATTCTCATTTGTATCCGTTAATACAAAATATTATCTGCATTCATTTATAATGGATATTATCCATATTTAAATATTAGATATTTGATTGTAAATGAATACGAATATGATAAAAATATATTCATTTCATTTAATATCTGCTCTGAATATATATTCATTGAATATATAACTATTTATATATTCAATTTTTCATAACTTAATTATATCCATTATTTATATTAGATAAATAATATTTAAAATAAATTAACATATACAATATACTCTAATCTTTTCATGTATTTTAAATATGATAATTTATATTTAAAAAATTATCTTATATAATATATTATAATACATAATATATTATTAATGTTTTTCAATAAAAATTTTACAATCCATACATGTTATATATCATCACTTGAAGAGTATATAGAGGGATGGGATACAGAGTAGTCTTGACTAAGTGAGTCTCCCACTTATATAGCAAATTAAGTTCTCAAGGGTAAGAAAGTAAAAAAGACTAAAAGACCCAATTCTTAAGTGAATGAATAAATGAAAAAAGGTAAAGAGCTCAATTGACTAAGCCTACCAAAAAAGGCATCAAAACTTTAGTGGGTTGAGGCCCATAAGAGAAAAAGACTATAAATATTAAGCTTTAGAGAGAACATGGGTACGGAAAATCATTTGCAAAAAATAAAAATCAAGGATTTAGAACTCTTTGAACCATGTTGCAAATAAAAAGAACATAAAATTATTTTGACTACCGAAAATAACCCTAGCTCCATCCTATAGCATCATCTTGGTGCCATATGTGGGAACTCTGAACAAAGAAGAAGGAACTCAAAAAATGTAGACGAGATCTAAAGCTAGAGACCCTAATAACTAAGCGGTCCTAAGTTTTGGAGGACATGGAGAACTGCTAGCCTAAAGTGTAGTAACATCTAGCACCAAAGTTTACCTCGAAAGTGTAGTTGACACCATAGTGGATGCTCGTGCAATAGGCACCACATTTTGGAGATCCAATTCTACACATGACCTGGAGGCGTTAAAGATTCTATTAGAGAAAGCCAGCATTGAAGTTGCGGCCAAAGTGGTCACCCAATATGCTGATGAAAGCTGCCCTTGCGAGTAGCCACAGTCCTTTCACTGGAGCAAGGAGGCTTCAACGTCCTTAAAGAAGACAAAATAGAGGACCAACTCTGAGCAAGATGCCGCTCTTTCTCCTTTACCTCCATAGGTGGACATGTACTTATCCTGCAAGCAAACTTATCCTACTAACCGCCTGCTGCTATTAGAGTCCAGACTCACTTAGTGATGCTAGAATTCTCTGGAAAAGCATAAGGTCAGTCTCTTCTCCATCCCTCTCCTGAGATGTAGTTCCTTCTACCCAACTATCTTGGTAGAGATGTTTTCCCTTGAAATAACGATGGTCAACCTGTTGGAATTTGTTAGTACAGAAGACCTGCAAGAGCATCTGGACAGCTTTCGGTGAGAATAAATCTTTTTATGATCTAAGTGAACCTATATATTGCAAGGTGTTTTACTTCATGCTCACTAAGCATACCTTAATGTAGTTAAATCAAATGCTAGCTAAATCTATCATAAGTTTGGAATGGTTGGCGTAATACTTCCTTTGTAACTTCTCCATCAACAGTAGGTGCCTAAACACAGTGATGTACCTATTCACCATTAAGAACAAAGATGGAAAGTCTCTAAGAAACTATCTCAACGGTTTCATCCAAATGGTACATAAAATTAATCAATAGCTCCTACCTAGCATCATCCACTAGAGCCTACTATACCAAAAGTTTCAAAAATTTATAGCCAGAAATTGCTAGCTGCATTGGATGAGCTTCTTATTCACATAGAGAAATACATCAAAATTGAGAAGGCTTTGACCCTAGAAGACACCAACAAGCACAAGGTATGAGAGGAAAGAAATCACACTAGTAAGAAGTTGGATAAATGTCAGCACTGTCCTCATAAGCATCCTTCAAATTTTTTCTTGAATGCTTCAAGAACAGAGATACTCTTGGTTGCTAAATAGCATGGCTTAGTTAAATGACCCTTAAAGGTTGCAAAGAATCCAAAAAGGCAGAAATCCTTAAAGTACTACAACTTTCACTGTAGCCAGGGCACACTACTGAGGAATGCTAAAATTAGAGAGACGAGATAGAAAAGTTGATTTAGCACGATTGCATAAAAGAATACATGCTCCAAAAGTGAAACAAACCCAAGAAGCAATCGAAACCAAAAGAGGATAAAATCCATCAATGCTCACTCAATGAATAGTTTGAGTTAAGTGAAATATCAGAGTAGTGCAAAATTACATTCAAAAGAATATTTAAAGAGATAAATACCATGGTCAGTGACTTAGTCCATATAGTAAAAGGGAGGAATTTTCTCAATTTTTATAAATGTGCCCTTTGAGATGCCTTAAAATGTTCTTTCTCTTTTAAGTTGACTATTTCAAATAGGCTAGATTTCCTTCCCCATGCTTCATTCTCACTTTTAGTAATTTAGGTATTTTTATTTTCATTATGAATAAAATCCTATATAACTAAAGAGATGGAAACTATTTGCTCTTTACTTCTTCAATAAAGTGTTATGAAATTCTCCTATATATTTGCCTCTTTTGTTGTGCGGCAACAACTCACAAGAATAACCCATTTGTAGTAAGACCAAAGGAGGCACACACAAAAGTAAACAAAATGAGATCTCCACAAGATAAACTAAGTATCTCCCTCTACAAAATGACATCTTTATGGGAATCCCTAAGTGGCTTTCTCTATAGAGTAATATCCCTATGGGAGACCTTAAATGTCTTCCTCCATGGATCATCTCCATTGAAGACCTAAGTATCTATGTTCATAGAATAACATATTTGCATGAGTCCCCAAGCCGTTTCTTTCATGGAGCAATATCTCTAAGGAAAACCATAAGTGTCTCCCTCCATAGAACGATATCTCCATAGGAATCCTCAAGTGGCTCCCAACATAGAGCAAGATCTCTATAGGAGATCTTAAGCATCTCCCTCTATAGAACGTCATCTTTACAAAAGTCCTTAAGTAGCTCCCTCCTCGAAGCAATATCTTTCTAATAGATCATAAATGTCTCACTTTATGGAACGATACCTCTACAAAAGGCGTCGAGCGAATTTCCCTCTATGGAGCAATATCTCTACTGTAGATCCTAAGCATTTTCCTGTATATAACGTCACATCCATGGGAGTCCTTGAGCAGCTCACTCCACGGAGAAAGAAAAAACCACTATACAACTTTTAATTGAATTACTTTGGTGTAAACCCATTATTTTTCCCCTCAAATAGTATGTAGACTTTGTCATGAGTCCATCATAAATCTTCCCCAGAGGTAAGTTGCAGCACTTTTCTATCAAATCACTTTGGTTTCTCTAATATTATTTGGTTGTTGCACATAAATTTATCGTAATTCTCCTAGAGATAAATAGTTGTAGCCTAACACCTTTAACTAAACTACACTTACAATTGCATATAATTATCTTGGCATCAACCTACCATACGGCTTCCCTCAAGGTATGTGGTTGCTGTGTGTAAGTCTAGTATAAGGCCCCCGAGAGTACATGGTACACTATTGAGACCCACTGTTAGGCCCCTCTAAAGATGTTGCCAATCAATTAAACATCATCGGTAAGACCTCCCAAATGAGGCTTGTATTTAAACATCATTGCAACACTTAACATTAGTGATAAGATCTCCTGAATGTGGCTTGCATTCGAACATCACTTTATTATAGCACATAATGTTGATGTTATGACCTCTCAAATAAGGCTTTTAACAAAATACCATCACATCACTTTATGTGCATGTTAAGACCTCACCAGTGGAGCTCGCAGCTAAATTCAATTTAAAAAATAAAGTATTATGGTAAGGTCTTAGTGAGGCTTACATTAGCCCTCGTGCGTTGCATTGTGTACATATGATAAAACCTCTCCAGAGGGTTTTCAATAAAACTTGATAAGAAAGGGTACACATCAATCAAACATAAAAAACACATCAACACTTGAAAGTCATTCAAATGACTAAGTCTACACATAAAGCCGAGTAGAATAAATTTCTTTAAGAAAAAATGAAGAAAATATTTGTAACACCAAAGGGCGCAGAAAAGCATTTGGCCAACATTTGCCGTCATGAAAGAAAAGTAAAACAAAGAATGAGTTGAATTATTACTTACGTAGAAGAAAAACATAAAGTAGTTCTAAATAAAAAAATTCTCTAAGTTATTTACAGAGACATAGATCCACATTGAACATTTTCAGTAATTCCTAAAGTTTGGAGCTTTGTTTAATCAATTTTTTTTGAAGTTATCCAAGAGGGAGAACTATGTGCCACACTAGTTGACACTTGAATGATTATATTTGTTGAGAAAACAAAGATAGTGAATATTTAATGAAGACTAAATATTGAGCACCCAATAAAAGGCACCTATATGCCTAGCGGATGCTTGGGCATCCTGGAGGTCAAGCGCAAACATCGCTGATGCACCAAAAGCTAGTTTGGCACTAAATCCTTCCAAGGCTGGATGCCCAGACACCTACACAAGGTTGGTGACCATTTCAAAGAAAAAAGCAAGTACGTAATAATGTGTAGATGATACTGTAAAAACAAGGAAAATCATGAAAGATAAATCTTCCAAATGACTTAGTGCAAAAAAAGGTATGATCATACTCAAATCCCATAACAAAGATAGAAAGTTTGAGAATACTAGTGTACTCAAACATTACCCTATGCTTGCCCAATACCTAGCCACCTAAAGAAAAATAAGAGAGGATTGTGGAAATCAAAATTGATGTAAGACCTCTCAAAGAGGCTCACCAAAAATCACTTATGATATAGCAGAAAAGTCTTTTGTGCATAAAGTGACATCTCCATAATAAAACCTTCAAAGGTTGTGCAAAACAATACAATGTAACATCATATCTTAAGGGGTCCCTAAAGAAACATCTCGATAAGACACTTCAAGGGGAATCTAAAGTAACTTAGCTTTGAAAGAGCTCCTAAACAACTCTTAGAGTATGAACCTCTATAAAAAATGATAAATGATTTATAAAAATAGAAAGCCATATCAAAGAGTGAATAAGTCCCAAAATGTCCAACAAACTTTAGCTTACCAAAAGGAATAACCTAATATCTCTTAAGATTCAATTTTTCTAAAGTGAATGCACAAGATAGAACTGCTAATACCAAATAAGAATTCATGAACTCAGGAAATATGACAACACTAAGAGAAGGGCAACTTTCACTATTTCAATAAAGTTAACCTTGCCATGATCGTCCATTACAGAGATACCTATCTTACAGGTGCCAAGCAAAAGATAACAAGTTATCTTAAGAATTTATCCTGGCAATCAAGACAACCGCACAAGTTTTGTAAATGGAAAACTCGATCAGTAATCTTAAAGGTTTATCAAAACAAAAAGCTCCATGAAAAAATCTAAATCCTATGTGAAACACAAAGTGAGATATACTTCAACCTTACTGTAACAAATAAGTCCACATATATATGTCCAATCTCTACTTAGTCGCTACAAGATCTTAAAAGTGAAGTCAGCATTAACTTTAAGTCCTATAGAGAAAATGTACTTCTTCAGGACATCAAAAAATTCCCTTGAGACTAAGTAGGATCTATCTAGATGCCCGATGGGAAAAGTTCTCTCTAAAGAAAGCAAGAGTGACTAATAAGATTATCATCCCTAGTAACGATCTCAAAGGATTTCCCGAGCATGAAACATCTAAATCAATTTTTCTAAGTTATTTGCTGAGCGTGAAGTTTTAATGAAAATCCTAAGAGATCCCCAAACAATCGTACATGCCTATAAAAAAAGTCGATGATATTTGAAAAAGCTTAATTGTCCTAAAAAAATCAAATGGTCGGGTGACTAGCCAGGCGACAAGTAGGCATTTCACACCGCAGCATGGTTAGTGGCCCGTGCTTCAACTGGGCACTTGTCTAGCTATCACCACAATAATTACCTCTAAAGAGGCCAACAGCTCCTTGGCAACGCACTCCCACTTGTTGGCCGTTTTCTCTTTTCTATGAATTTTGACTCACTCGGACCCTAACTCCAATTAGGTCCTACTTCTCCTCTCTCAACTATGATTAATAACAGTTTATCAATTAATCACCCTGTTTAAAAATAAAAAATAGGCCTTATACATTATTCTCAATATGAAAAAAAAATTTCCAAATTGAAAACATAGACTTGATGATATGGCAAATTAAGTCCTCAAGGGTATAAAGGAAAAATGCACTAAAAAGGCTTAATTGATTAAGTGAATAAACAACTGAAAAGGGCCAAAGAGCCTAATTAACTAAACCCGCCAAAGAGACCATTAGAACACTAGTAGGTTGGAGCCTACTAAGGAAAAAGACTATAAATACTAAGCTCCAAAGAAAAATTTACTTACAAAAAAAATTGAGAACTGAGAACTCTCTGTACCATATTCTAAAGAAGAAATATCTTAGAATTCTATTGACTATCGAAAAGTGCTCTAGCTCCATTTTCGTGCATCATCATCCAACAATTAACAATCGAGATTACTCCTAACCCAACTTTTTTGTGGTCATATTGATTACCTTATATAGAGGGTCCCAAGATAAGAAAAGGGCAAATTATCTTGGAATAACCAGTGATTTGAGATATCTCATCAACAAAAGAAGGATTAACTTTATATGATAAAAATGAACTCCTAGTGGAGCTGACAAACAAGTTAGTAGAATCCTCATATTTAGATAGGAAAAACTAGAGGTTTGAAAAAGTTCAACCTTTTCCTTAGAGAAAATTATGATGTCACCACATCAAAAACATAGATGGATATTGAGAGAATAACCTATCCAATCCTCTAGAAAAAAACTTCGCAAAGATGAGAAAGAGATTAAGAAAAAAAGAGTCACCTTGTCTAAGCCCTCTCTTGGACTTGAAAGAGCCCGCAGTCCATTATCATTCCATGAAGACAAATACAAGACTCTATCAAGTTGTTACCACACTGAATCATTACTCCAAGTAAAAGGAGACGCATTACATTTTCTAAGACGCAATCTATTATCATATCTCTAAGACCTTCTATGACCTTTGGCATTTGGATCAACCCTTTATCCTTCTTTCATCAATACACAAAAAGATATTAAAAACTCCCTCACAAGCTATGGGAGAAAGGTATTTGCAATCTGTCTTAAATCATTCCATGAAGCTCTTGTTGCCAACTTCGAACACTTGGTATATATAAAAGAACATAAAACTTTTGAAGGCTAGGCAACACAAGAAGTTTGCACATGAAGCATCTGGTTAGCATTATTTAAAACCTCTATCTCCAAGCAATTATCATATAAGCACCAAATCTTGTTGTTATGATTAGCAATTCCTTTGTTTAGGCCTAGACTCCTGGGCATAAAAATATTATCAAGCTGAATGAATGGCTCAAGAAGAAAAAATAGCTTAATTTTGTTATGTTTAACCAAATAATGGACTATTTTTCTTTGGGAAGTTGGATTTTTAATGCCTCTAATATTCCAAATAACAAAATTATTCATTTAGATCAAGTTTGGTTGGTTTAATTATACTTGATGTTCTAAAAACTTGAGTTAGCATTTTGACATTATTTATGGGTTGGTGAATCTCCATTCGAGTTGCATCTTGGGACATTTTTTCTTTGCTAGTCATCTTCAAAAATGTTTTCAAGGAATAATGCGAATGGTTGCTCTTGTGGAGGTAGGATGGTATGTTATTACAATTTTAGAAGCAAAAGGTATGATGGTCTTTGAGGAGGGTTTAGAAGATTTACTTTTGAGTTTCTTGACACTAGAAAGGAAAGTAGTGTTGTCAAGCTCTTAACAGAGATTAAGAACATTAGAGGGATTGATTTCATAGCAAGGGGTTCCCTAAGCCATAATAGTATTTTCATCATCTTTAACCATATTTGCAATATTCCGATCTAGTTTAACATCCCTATTATCTACACCAATAGTATCATTATCCACCTCATTCCTCTCATTGCTAACATCATTTATAGTGTTGATATAGTTGAGAATTCCAAGATCAACAATCTCACAAGTAGTATCAACATATTCATCATTTTTATTATTCATGGCCACATGATCTCTAACCTATTACAAACATCAACATTAACACTATTCAGTAAGTCAACATCATTCAACGTATAATAGTAATGTACAGCTCATCAGTTTGAAAAAGACTAGAAAGGTTGCCAACCTAAATGGGGGGACAACTTTGTTCCACTAGATTCACCCATATGAAACTAATTGGAATTCGGAGCATCCATATTTTTTTCCTTTGCTAACTTTCTCAACCTTTTTAGGCCTTTTAAAGATTCTCCTTTTGGGCTAATTTTAAGCATTACCACTAATATAGCAATCCTCCACACAGTGGCCCACATGCTTGCAATAAAAATAATATTTTGGCACATTTCATATATCACATGGATTATGGATAAAATAGGGCCTTACTTAATGCTCATCTTTTTTGTTAGTAGATTATTGAGGTCTACTTCGATACACAATATTGCATAGATAACTTTAGATCTTTTCATTGTTGCTTCATCCATCTTAAGGGGTTGACTAGTGGATTAAATAATAGTAAGTAAGGAATTTCTATCAAAAGATGAAAAAGGAGTTCATGAACCTAATTGGAACTGTTGAAGACTTGTAAGAGGAATTGAAATCTGGAGACCAAGCAAGAGTCCTCATAGGAAAACCGTCCATTGTCCAGTCTCTTTGAAGCACAACAAAGAGTAAAATTCCATGTTGCTCAAATGATAGCAATGTATTTTTTGATAAGGATTGGAGTACAAAACCACTTGAAAGCTTGAGAGACTTAAAGTGACTAACAAGTGAGAAGAATTTTTGTATCCCAAAGGAGAATTTGTTGATTAGAATGAGCTAGAAAAGGGCCTTTAACTTAGAAACCTTCATTTTAGTAAATGAGATAGTGGGTTTACCTTCAAAAGAGATGATTTTTCAGCTCTTAAAGCATTGTGGTCAAGGAACAAGGATTTGTTGGAAGATAATAGGATAAGGGATTCTACGGTATCCCCATAAACAACTTCTACAAAAGATTTAGAAGAGGGTGCTAGTTGGGAGAGCACAAGCTTAGATGAAGAATATGTAGGTTGGAATTTTAGGTGTGAAAGAAGGGTCATAGCTGGTCACCTGAGGTGGTGATGAGTTGGGCAAGCTTGAGGAGAATGATGGGCTAGGATTTTCTCTAAGAATGAAAAGCAAGGGAAGCTGGAGTGAGAGGAAGGAGATGAAGATTTAGAGAGAGATGAAAGTGAGGGTCGATAAGCTATTCTAGTGGTGGAGGCTCATTGCTAGCTGCTAGACATAATGAGAAAGATGGAGAAAGCTTGGAAAAGGAAATATAACTACTATGGGATTACCAAAAGTGAATAAGAGTGTTAGGTGGGAAAAGATGAAAAAGTTGTCAAGAGCATGCAAAATTTATCTCTCTCTTTCTCCTATGAATTAGTTCGTACTTTTTTCCAAAAACTATCGAATAGCAGGGATTGGTCAAGGACCCCACCTTATAAATTAGTGCTGAAGTATTAGTATATGAGATTTTTCAATCAAGTCTAAGAGAACAAGTAAAGAAAAAGGACTCCTCTCTTATGATAGTTCGAATCAAGACAAAACAAATAGTGTAAATGCCACCACCATACTACCGAAGAAAATTATAGCCAAAGTGAGAAAATTGTGATCTTATACTAGTCGACAAAGTTCAGCCAAGTACAACGTTAAACTCCATTAGCTTAATGTTGATGTCAAATCTCCATTTCAACAATTTCTAGCAATAAAATTATTCCTTCTGGCATTACAATCTGTACTTCACAAATTTCCAACAAAATCCTTTATAGGTATTAGGTCCACATATGAATAATTTTGAAATAAAATTCATATATAAGATAACCCTGAGTCTCAAATCTACTTGTAAGAAAAAAAAAAGGCACAAAAAAGTGGCATAATCAATTCTTGCCATTTCAAGCGACTCTATTTGAAGCCTCATGAATGTATTTCCAACAAAAATAAAGATAGTAGTCATCTAGCCTTCCAGCAAAGGACTCCACGACCAACATTTAAATTTTCAAAAAATCAACATAAGTTTTGAGCCCAGATGAAAGAGAGGTAAACATAAGGAAATCATGCAATATGTTCTAATACTAAGACCGAGTCAAATGTTGTACTACAATAAACGTCCTGTATATTTTAGAACTAATAGCAACATCTTCCATCCACACATAGTTGAAATTGCAAAAATAGAATTTTGAACCAAAGAATTAAACCAAAGGAAATTTATGGAATTTCCAGTAAAGCAATTTTCAACTTAGACTAAAATTTTAAAGCAGTTTTCAACTTAGACTAACATTTCAAACCAATTTCCAATGATGGAATAATTTGTTACTATAGCATGCTCTAATACAACAAAGTTTTCCAAAAAATAACTTGAATTGTTAACTTAAACCATGCATGGAATGAATCAAGCTCCAAACTTATCCAAAAAATCATAATGCATAGATTCATCTCCTGTGCACATACTAGTAAGTATATTTGTACAATTTAAATGTAAAGAGATAGCTCTCCATGCAACAGCCAAAGATCCTTAACAAACCATATTAATAGGAAAAATAAAATAAAATTGAGCAGCATCTCAATTAACACCTCACTAGATTCAACAACCCAATTCCATGACATAAATAAATTGACAGATAGCATAATTGTCTCTATGTTAGGCTCAAAGCCTAAGGATAAAATGCTGTATTAGAGCTTAAGAATAGTTCCAAACAACTTTTGAGCAATTTTCATACTCCAACAAGTCAGGAACATTTGTTCCCATCAAAGCAAGTAGGATCATGCTTGTGATGTTTTGACCAGACCAAAAGTATTTCCAACAATCTCAAATAAAAAATAGAATAAAAACTCAACATTTTATTGTTTGAGGCAGAAAAATTATATCAAAAGGCAATAAAAAATTCAATCCTTAAACTAGAATACTTTTTAAGTGTTTTGGTGGAATTAGGTAGCCCAGTAGCTCCAAATACTTTACTCTAAATTGTATAGGTTTCTTCTTACCAACAACTATATTAGAATTTTTTATTAAGCACTTAATCTTTGAATTTTCATTTGTTCCTTAATCTTTTTGATTTTCTTTTGCTTTGAGATCTCACTCCATAAATGAATACTCATCAACATAGATCTATCAAGTGATTCTTACTGCTCATCATTCTCAATGAAGAGTCAACCTTTTGGAAGGTTTGAACATCTTGAGCATTTTAAAATATTTCTTTCATTGATAAAGTTCTTAGAAATTGAGTGTCAAACTCTTCCCAACTAATTTATTCTAATAAGCAGTAATGATGAGGGTAGCATGAAGAGAATAGATTTGTTGGACTATGGGGAGATAAGAAAGGGCGATCACTATCTTTAAGGGTTAATGCTAATAAAATAAAGCTAAAGATGGAATGACTAGGCTGAGGATCCAAGACTAGAGTTTTTTGGGATTATGGCAAGAGAAAAAGGACTAGAAAAATAAGAAGCACAAGAGATTGGAGGGTTATTATTAGAAGGAGCATAATTTTCCTCGACAAGAATTCTATTAAGGCTAGAGTCATAAGCCATATTCATCACACCTAGATTCAAAGCCACGTCATCATTATCAACAACACCATTTTTATTCTCACAGGTAGAATCCATACCATTACATACATTAGCATCAGTAGCACAACACTCAACCAAAGCATTAGTACAACTTCATATCTATTCCTATTAACTGAAGCATCATTTTCACTTAATCCTTTATCACCAGCATTCACCATCTCTGCATCCACATTTTGGCATAATTAGTATCATCAATATTTCTATCCACACAAGTAGAATCAGCAACCACATTATCAACACAAGAGGGGAGGGGCTATTATTCAATGTATTTCCATCCTTAACATGGGACTCACCAACAATTCCATTGGAGCAAACCTCTTGTATGGAATCAAATAAATTACTGACTTATACGAGAGAAGATAAAGAAACAGAATTTGGATACTTTGAGCCACTTAGTTTACCTTAAAAAAACTACTTAGGAGGTAGAACTTTCTTCCCACCTTTATTATTCTTTTTTTATTTTCAAGGGTCTTTTGAATGATCCTTTACACTTTGTCTTGGGTCAATCCCACCCACATAATAAGTTCAATATCGTGACCAATATTCTTATATTGAACATAATAGCTAGAGGGGTTTCCATAAATGATGTGAAGAGATGAGTTTGAAATCCCTAGCCCAACCATAATTCATTTGGAGCTAGTTTGCTTAAATCAATTTCAACAAAAATTCTTGCATAGCTAATTTAGGACGTTTTCATGGTAGCTTCATCCATTTTGAGAGGCCTTTCAATTTTTTTGTCCAATTGTATGAAAGGAATTCTTAGTAGATAGAGTGGGAGCTTCAAAATCTAATCTCGCATCAAAGTGATAGGGTTTGCACTTTGAATTGAGGTTTGACATCCATTGAAGAGTATGCATTGGAAACCTATCTACCATCTATTCTGTTTGTAGTTGAGGGTAAGAGCAATTCTCCACATTGCTCGAAACCAAAATAATATATTTCAAGCTTAAAATTAAAATGAAATAGCTTTTTAAGCTTAAGGGAATCTAAAAATTTCACCATGGAAGAGTAGTTGGGGAGGCTCAAGTGAAAATTTTCCTATCAATATAAATTGGCAAGGCAAAGCAATTTCCAGAACTTTTTTGTAAGAAAAGGAAATTGTAGGTTTACCATATTTCCAAATGGTTTTTCTTTGGTGAATCAAAAGAGGACAAAAGATTTGAGGATTGTAGAGAAAAGGATTTAGAATGGTGCTAAGAGAAGCTTTAGCCGAGGATTTTGGTGGTGATTTAGATAGCAAAAAAGGTTTCTCAGAAGGAGGAAAAAGGTTTCCATTAGATGCAAGAGCTGGAAGAGGATTGGGCAAGGTTTTATGAAGAGCATTTCTAGCTGCTAGAGATGGTGCCATGTTGGGGGAATAAACAAAAGGTATTCTTTTTAAGTAAGGAGAGAGATAGAGAAATGAGAGGCTAAAAAGATAAAAGGGACTAGGATGAAGATGAGAGAGAGGGTAAGCTAGAATTTAGAGGAATAGAAGGGCACCATCAACGGCTAGAGGTAGTGGTAGTGGGGGAATAAGCTAAGCGATAGCAAACTGAATAGATTTTACCAAATTAAGAAATAAAGTATGGAATGGGAGCTAGGGTTTTTTAGTAGACATGAAAAAATCTAGAGAGAAAAGATATGGCATGAAAAATTCTCTCTAAATTAGTTCATACTTTCATTTATATATACACAAGCTGGGAGCTTATTAGGTTCAAACCTTGACCCTTACAATTTATATGTGAGACTTATACTGCTAGGCTAAAGGCCCCTCAACCTAAATTAGTTTATATTTTTTTTTGGGAAAATTACTGCAAAGAGGCAAGAGTTTTGGATGAAAACCCCAACTTATATCTTAATAAGAAAATTCACCATATTACAATGTGGGATTTGGAAAAAGAAAATAATAGATGAAATACTACTTCCTTTATAATATGAATAAGTGTGAAAAATTGTGGCTTGTTGCAAAAAATTTCCTAAATGGGATTAGCCAAACCTAAAATTTTTTATAGTGGCAATTTATGTAAAAGTTCAACAAAATCAACCAACAACCATGAAAGGATATCAGCAAATTGAAAGTTAAAAATCAACCTAGATATTTTCCAATAGATACGCAAAAATAAAATAATCGAAAAGCAATTGAGAGGGTAAAGAGTCCAACAAATATTTCCTATAAGGTGTACTAACATATATTCGAATTTGGTAAGTGTATAGACCAATAAAACCAACAAATTAAGATCAAACCATCTGATCCATTTAAATTTGATATATAGGTAATTTAGCTCTTCTATTCAAAGAATTGCTAGGAATTTCCTTCAAAGTCGATTGCCCTAAAAAATAAAACTTTGACCCGCATCCAAGCATTTTTCACTAGAAGATCAGCAGCTGTATTATCTTCTATATAAGTATAAGAAAAGGTGGCATTGAGAGATTGGATGAAGCTTCTTATTTTTTTTATGGCATGTGCAATGCTCCAATTGTACGGTTGGTTATTGGTGATGAGATGTATGGCTGCAAGCCAATCCATTTCCACAATAATGTTACTGATGTGTTTTTGGGAGCATATTTCAATTCCCTTTCATAATAGCAGTTAATTCAAATAGAGTGTTTGATGTATGGCCAGTGGATGAGTTAATGCAAAAATGACTTTATGATTATTGTTCCTTAAGATACATACAGCTCTACGATGCTTGGATTACCCTAGCATAAACTATTAATATTTAGCTTAAATGTGCTAGGGCTAGGTGGTGTCCATATTACAATCTTACAAGTAGCAATAATCTATTGAAGGAAATGAACGTTGAACATAATTATTGTAGAAAAATCTCCATTCCATGGTAAGGTTTGAACATGTAGTTTTGAATGCTATCATGATGTATTGATGGATCTTCCAGATTATTTTTTTAGCATTGGACTTGATTACTTTGTATTTCATATTATATCTAGTGTACCACAAGAACCATCAGACTAGGATGGGAATAAGTGTTTTGACGTGAACCTTAGAACTTGCAAAAAACCTCATTTTCCAAGATTGAAAAAGCAAAGCAATGTTAGTAGTATCAGGAAAAGTAAAATAAGAGTGATTTGAAGAATAATTCCACACATTTTTACTGTATGATAAGAAACAAAAGGATGAGTTGTACCCCCATTGTCTTGGCAGTGCATTTTTGCATTTAATTATTCATATATGATGGAGAAAAACACAAGTTAGGACTAATAACGGACACATATAACATAAGTGTCACTCTAAGAAACCCCCATCCCCAAGAAAAGACTAGTTCCCTCCTATATATAAACATTGTAGATTTTATTCTTTCTGGTGATACAATGTTTCCAAGCAAAAGAGCTTTCCTCAACCTTTTGCAATTTCTATATTTTTGCCCAATTTTGCTAGTGTGATCATTCCCACAACAGATATGTAGCTTACTTTGATTGCACTTAGATGCGAAAATAATTCCCTTTTCTTTTGGTTTGTGTGTATAAGGTTATGAAGGAGACTTTAGGAAAACATAGAAATGGTAGGGGTGGGAATGTCATTCCAATAAGAAGCGAAAATAGGGGTTTAGGTCTTAAGCTGTCTAATGCTCCATAAGTGCTCTTAATGTAAAATTTACCATTAAGGGATAGCTTCTAATAATTTTTTTTTTTTTTGTAATTTTGAAGAATGGTGACTAGCAAGGTTTGATGGAATCATATCTTCTTACTTTTGCTCCATTCACCATTCTCTGGAGGACTTAACTAAAATATTAGAGAACTAAGCAAGGTTGAGAAGGGAGGTAAGAGAGGACTCACCAATCTAGTGAACATACCAAAAAGATAAGTTACCTTACCAAATGGTCCAAAAGATGTGTTTTTAGCTTCTGAATTGATATCATAAAATCTTTTCCAAGCATATGAATTTTGAGAAGAAACTTTGATGGTGATCAGATGGCAACCACCATAGTATTTTTTCATAAGACATTTAGCCTATAATGAAGTTTGAGACCTAAATCTTTACTAGAGTTTAAAGATAGAAGGTGGTACAATTTCAAATAGCCTTCTAACATTATTGCCTCCTTCGAGGAAAGAGAAGCATATCCTACCCTAAGTTCTCTAGAGAGTTTTCTTTTTGGTAGAGGTAGAGCCCTAAAAGTATTTGTTAAACATTCTCTCAAGTTTTAGGAAGATATATTTAAGGGGGTTCATGACTTATAGGATATGGATTGAGATAGAGAGAAGAGTGCTTTTAATGAGAGTCAACCTATCCCCTATAGAGAGCTTGCTATATTCCCACCCCAAAAGTTTTTTTTTGATTTTATAATGATTGAATCATATATCTAGTTGTGTTGGTTAACTTCGTTGAGAAGAGTTTCAAGGTAGAGGAATAAGAAGTTTTCTTCATTAAAGCCACATAACTTAAAAATCAAAGAGATGGTCTCTTAGGGACTTTTATATGTAATGAAGGAACTCTTTGATGTACTGATCAATTATCCTGTAATTTCTTCATATTTATATTACAAATGTTAGAAAAGCTTAAAGTTATCCTATTTTGGCTTTCATGAAATTCACAACTTCATTCACATAAACTAAGTAACTTAGCTTTAAACCACTATCTACCTTAAAGAACACAGTTGGATGTTTATAGAAAAGAGAGTTCAGATTTAATGATAAGATTTATGTTGCTATAATAAACAAACTTGGAAAGAGAGAGGATCTTTTTATGTTAGCCCTACTAGACTTGAAAAGGCCATAATTAGAGCCATTTATGCAAATAGAGAACCATTATCCACTGATCGAATTGTTGAAAAGATTAATCGATGATAATAGGAGCCAAACTTCTTAAGAACATGAAGGATAGTCTGCCAGTTGATCTTATCATAGACTATCTCCATATCAAGTTTCAATATCACATTTTCTTTGCGTCTGCTCAAGTCATCAACTATCTTTGGCTAAAAAAATGTTATCATCAATAAGTCTATCTTGGGACGAAGAGATGAAGAATTGGGACCAGATTAAGGCACATGGGCCTGGAACAAAACCACTTTGAGAAAGAGAGATGAAGAGAGGAAGAATTGGGACCAATTTAAGGCACATAAACTTGGAAAAAATTTTATTGGTTGTATTGCAGAGGCTTTTGGGTCTGAACTATTTCCACAAGTTAGGAGTTTCAATTTTAGGGATCAAGGTAATTTTGTGGTCATGAAGCCTCTTTAAAGGAGTGTTCCTCAAAAGAAATCATTCATTGTTTCTAATACATCCTCTTGAACAATATCTAACAACTCTAAAAAACTTTTTTAACTGTATGCATTGAGGCCAACTGTGCTATCCAGGCTAATATCAAGTACCACCTATTTAATTTCTTCTAGAGATGGAGAGAGCAACAGAGAGCCTAAGTTTTACTAACAAGGCTGTTGAGGGCGCACTTTATATTATCCACAGAACACTCACTTTTTGAAATAATGAGTAATAGAAGCAAGAGGTTGAGGCCATGATGTTTTCTTGATTAGTGAAAGTCTCACCTTGATCTTTTATGGCAAAAGTTTTCTCTTTGATATGTTTATCTTTAACCATGTTGAGAAAATTTTTTCTTTATTTTTCCTCTTGAAGCTATTTACAAACTGCTCTCTGCCGTAAAAAATCCTTTTCCATTGACAAGACGGCCGCTAGTAAGGTCTTGTATCTTTTGAGGTTCAACAAGTTAGTAATAGTAGGTTCAACATCATATTTCTCTTCAACCTAAATAGCAACTTCTTTAGCCTCTTTAACTTTGGAAAAAATATTTGAGAAAAATTCCTTATTTCATTTTTTTAATACCTTATGAGCCTAGAAAGCTTAGGAAAGATTTTTAGTGTACATTTTTCATTTATGAGAAGAATCAATTTGCTTTTCATAATCTCTACAAATCTATGTGCCTTAACCACATGTGTTGGAATTTGAAGCTTGATGGGGTGGTCACATTGATCTTAAAAAGTGAATGAAATCACCATCGTGATCAGAACAAATTCTAGTAACATGTTGTACTCTAATGAAGTTAAAAGTGTTAAGCTAATTAGATGAGTAAAACACCCTATCGATTCTTGCCCAAATTGTGTGCATGATCTAAGTAAATGGAGAACCCTTGAAACCAACGTCCTCAAGTATACATTCCATCACCATATTGCAAAAATCCTCAATAATAGCTTTATCTAAAGGTACACCTCCTTTTTTTTATTCAAGACTCATAAGAGTATTAAAGTCTTATCCAACTAGATATGGAATAGAAGTATTAGAAACTTGTCTAAGGGCATCGTAAAGGGGTTGTCTAGTTTCAAGCACTTGGCATAATGATGGAACAAATAATGTTTGAGGATTAGCTGTAATAGGCCACTTGGATATGAATCATTTGATATGTGTTTAGCAGTACGACAACCTCTAATGAATTGTCATAATCACACCATATTTTTTTATTAATGTTTGCAAAACTCTTATCCAAAACCAATCTCCTTGGCATAAAGACATTATCCAATTGAATAATAAGTTCTAGTAAAGCCAATAGTGTGATTCTATGCTCTCCTGCTAGATTGTGGACCATTCTCTGTGATAACTTATTTTTGATGTCTATTATATTTCCAATGAGGAATGGTATCATTTAAAAGATAAAGATGATTTAGTTCTTTTAGATATTCTAGTTTGAATTTGATCTTTCTTTTGGTTTGATTGAGATTATGGAGAGCTTCATGTAGACTTAGTTTTGGTGAATCTTTACCTATTTTGGGCATATTCAATATATCAAAGGTGGAGTCGGGGTACTTTTATTCGGGTGGGAGGGAAGGAGAAGAGGAGGGAAAGTGTTATAGTTAAAAGGTAAAGCGACAACAATATTTGGGCATGGCAAGGTCTATTCATTATTAGAGGGTTAATAGTTAAGAGCAAGGATTGGAAGAGCAAGGAGTTTAGAAGTTAGGAGATTAACTTTTTGCTGGAGGGGCTTTTGGACTCGTCAATGATAGGTGATTTAAAGATGGTCTAGATAAGTTTTAGAGTATGAAGACTTTTGAGGAGTTGGGTTACTTTGATTTTCTTTGTTGAATAAGATGTTCAATAAAAAATCTTCAATATTAGCATTATTTATTTTAGATCTAGCAACATCTTGATTACTCTTATTTGTAGTAGGGTTGTTATCAAGATCCACAGGCCTTTGCCCAAACACATTCTCATTCGCTATTAGCTTAATTAGATCTACTTTAACATATATGTGTGTAACAGATTCTGGTCCTTTTCATAGTGGATTTATCCATTTTAGTGGGACTTCCAATATATTCAATAATTGTTTGAAAAGCTTTAAAGCTGAATAAGTAAAGGGGATTTTGGAATACAAACTTTTTCTAGGGCGTGAAGGGCTCTTGGTAAGCATTAAAGTTTGATAAGTATTTGAATGTGCACATAGGGAGACTATCAATGAACCATTCCTGTAGAGACGGATTGTAGAGTAATCCTGGGTGTTACAAAGGACAAAAAGAACATGTTTTTGGTTGATAAATCTAATAGAGACGTATCAATAAGATTAAGAGACTCAAGATGTTAGATGATTAAGATATATTTGGGGAGCTCGAAAAAGAACTTGCCAACTAGGGAATATTGAAATAGTTAAGCAAACTTAGAAATTTCTTCTATAGAAATAGAAATTGTGGTTTTGCCATTAATGGAGATGATTTTGCCACTCTTGGGAGTAGAAGAATTGAGAAAGTTTGAATAGTTTTAGGGGTCAAAGGACAAGAGTTTTTTTTTAATCACTTGAATGGTATCAAGGAAAGAGGAAGACGAAATGGGATGGGGGGATTGGAAGTAGAAAGTGAACGGTGGGAAGATACTAGGTGGAGAAAGGTTCAATCAGCTGCTTGAAGTAGTTCATAGCTTTTTTCCCAATCTAGACCATTGTAATAATAATAAATGCACAATCTCAATATTTATCCATAATCAATATATATTTCCTCCTAAAGCTTCATAATCAAAAATAGCTTTAGCATTTAGGCATATCATACAGGCATGCATATATCATTGCATATTCACTTATCAAAGAAGATAACTTTTATCCTTCTTGGAATACCTTGAAACTTTGAAAGCTAAAAGAGGTCCCATGTCTATCAATGATGATATTTACTACTAACACATATTAATATTTTTAGCAGTAAAACTAAGCTTCAAAATTCAATAAGCTTATAATCAAAATGGAAAACAATCTACAATCGCTGCAATTTCAAGGATAACATTAATACAGTTGTTTTCTACACTATTGTGCACCATAATAGCAAGCTATTTGTCTTGTCTTCCCATTAATACTCATCAAGCTATCAAACCACCCATATTCATAATCATTTGTAAGCTCCTTCAGTGGTGATACATTATCAACGACAATTAATTTCACCTTTGTAAGTTTGATGTCATGGTGATTGTTGAGTATATATTAGAAGAAAAAATTTGGATGACAACTATGAATAATGAACCTAGCAACATTACTAGTGTATCCTATATCAATGTAGAATAGCTCACTTTCTAAGATCTCTTTCACCAATCTTTTGCAAGTAGGATGATAGAGATACCTCCCCGAGTTGACTCTCTTTTCCATCCTAGTCCTTTTATTATTGATAGCCTAAAATGTATGTAGTCCTAAGATCTGATACCCACCCTTTTTTAGGGTATAAATGCTTCTAGAAGAAACCTTAAGTCCTTTTCAAGAGATCCTATTGACATATTTAAGTTTATATCCACAATTTGTACTGCATTCAAACACAACGAATTTTGATTCAACTAATTTTCCACCATCACGATGCATATATGGGAAACCATCTCCTTTAAACTTTGCACAAGCAAAACTTCTTGGATCCAACATACATCTTGATAATTGCAACCTAAAGGAGCAACTGTATGGACAATTATATTATTACTTAATTTCATATCCTTAATGTAAGCAAAACTTTTGTTGAAATGGATGGATCATCATGTAAATTAATAATAGGGACAAAAATATCCTTTAAACTACTAATGAATCTTCACACACCAACCTTCATAATTCTGATATTGATTTTGGAATATGACCTTGAGTAAAATAAACAAGATCTATTGTTAATGTTGGCTATACCTTAAGTCGTCTCAGTAGAAATTTAAAAACTGTGAAGCTAGAGATACCCTTCTCTACCCAATAGTTCCTAACTTTGTATAATCCATCATAGGTATATACCTTCCCTACATAACTGTTTTACTGTTCTTGTCTACAGACTACTCTAACAGGCACAAATTGCTCCATATAATTTCCTAAGCCCCAAATTGTCTTTATTCATCACTTGATCACCAATTTGATGTTTGTCACCCAATAAGTTGTTTCTCCCTTAGCTTGTATAAATAATTTCATCCCAATTTTCTAAATTAGTTTTATACTGGCCAAATGAAATAATAGATATGGTAAGTGGAAGCTCGTACTCATTCAAACCCAATACTTTTCTTAATGTTTGGCAGTTTGTCCAATAAAATCAAAGCCATTCAATCAAGTTAGTGGAAGGCAATACAACCATCTTTGCAGATGAAAAAAATTGATGACCAACATCAATACCTAGAACAATGCCAATTTTTTTCTTAGCGTATAAAGTAGCATTTGACTTCATCACCTTGGATATAGCCTTTAGATCAGGTTGCTTGGAAGCATTTTTAGTATAATCTCTTAGTTTTACCTTCTTCTTATATTTTAAACCCTTTTTTGGTTTTGTTTCTTTTTCAGCTTTTTCCCTTGCACATCTCTTCTTTTCTACTGAATAAAATGAAGGTTGTACTTTTTAATGTATGGGGATTTCCATCATCATTGGATACACATTTCTTCAACAGACACCACATTGCTACTAGATTACTAGCAACATGGACTCGATGAGGATTCTACATCATTACTTAGGGCTCATCATTGAAGTAAGGCTATTCAAGCTTTGCTTTATTGTCCATCCGATTAATTTTATTGGAACTAGAAGACATCCTCTTTTGAGCCAAATAAGTTTTAGACTCTATCTTCTTTATGTGTGCAGTAGTGCTTCAAATAAAGCCAATATTTTGAGAAAAGAGTTGGCATTTAACATCAGGCTGTTCGCACAAGCTACTATGGCTATGGGCAAAGGAATAGAGAGAAGGTGAAAAGAGGGCTAAATTAGTTCATACTTGGAATGAGTTTAGGATATTTAAAGAATAAAAAAAGAATTACAATGCCAGTTTGAGTTTGACAAAAGAAAAATGAGAAGAACATTCTTCCCTTACTGTCTTTGGAAGGGCAAGACAAAAACTAAAAAGATGGACCTAACTATTTTGCATCTACAAAAGATTAAAGACTAGTTCAAACTTGGAAAGCTAGTTCAAACTTAAAAATATCTATTTGGGAAGCTGAATAACACTTAGTTGATTTGGGAGACGAGAGTTGATGGATAGTTTGAAGAGCTAGAATGATTGTTTTCTATTTTAACTTCTTAATGGTAGAGTTTATCTTATGGAGACAGAAGATTTGGGTTTGGATATGGCAGGGGATTGGGAGTGTTTGGGGTTTGATGAGGTATGAATTGGAGATTGTTTGGTTGAGGTTTCATTTGCAGCTTAGCGAAGGTTTCTGGGATTTCCAACTTTCACCTCCACACTGTCAATACTTTATTTTTCAGATTTCTTTTGCATGTTCACCTCAAAATTTTGAGAGTCATTAGCATCATTTTTGAAATTAGCCCATTTCATAGCTATATAGTGATTAATAACTTCTACTTCATGAGGGATGTATAATCTTCAGGACTTTCTAACTCAATAGGATTCAGTAATTGAGTAATGCCATAATCTAAACTATTCTAATGTCTTTACGTAATCAGATAAAACCAAGTCAAATCCAACAACAACATCTTAAGCCATCTCAGAATCTGTTCCCATGTTATTAGTCCTTTAATTCTCATTCGTAAACCTACCAATATTTGCAATTTCAACACTCACAAAGGCACTAACAAACTACATACCCATTGGCATAGAGTTCACATTAACATATCCATTTTCATGGTTAAAAAGGGTAACAGAATTATTTCCAGCAACATTTCCAAGCATATGCTGTTGAAAATTAAAAATCCCTAAATTATTTTCAATAGCTATAGCAGTAGCTAAATCATTTCCAAACACATTTATATGAATATTAGAAATCTTCAAAGCATTTTCAAGAGCAACTGAAGAAGATAAATCATTTATGGACATATTCACTTGTAGATTAGAAATTCTCAAATCAGACACAACATCACTATTCTTTACATCTACAACATGACAGCCAACATATTGTATATCTCCAAGCATCACAACATTAGAACCAGAGTTCACATTCCCACTCTCAACATTTCCAACTATACCATTAATATCAACTAACTTATTACTAGCATTAGTGTTATCACAGTCATCTAAAGCTGAGACGGAGTTACTTACCTAGACTAGATTTGCAATGGATGTAATTTTCTTTTTTTCCTACCTAAGAGATGCCACTTGATGCTGCAACATCTTTTCTTGCAATAGGGACTGATTTCCTTTTCTTATCTTTTCCAAATGATTTCAATTTTCTGGAAACTTTTCATTGGGCTAGCCTTGAGGCATTGCCACTAATGTGACAAGCTTGCAGATTGTGACCTAAGTGATTGCAATGAGCACAATACTTGTGCATATTTTCATATAATAGTTTGATAGCACTTGAATGAGTATCTTGAATCAACTTAAACTCCTCTAAGTGTGGTTTTGTGAGGTCAATCTTAACACAAATACAAGAAAAGTTGATTATTTCCTTATTTGAAGCTCATCCATTTTAGTAGGAGTCCTAGATGCTTTTACAATAACCTACAGGTCTCTATGATTAAAGAGATAATGTGGAAGACCTTGCACTTGAATCCAGACTGGAGCTACAGAAGGCTCAATGTTAAGATAGAAATAAGGAGAATACTTTAAGATTCGTGTAAGGAAAGTGTTTATTAGCCATTTATGAAGGGGTGAATGGATGAGTAATTTGCCACATTATTAGAAACTATGAGTATGTGCTTTAGATTAAGGAACCAGATAGCAAAATCCCCATCAAAGTTCAAGGATTCAAGATGTTGCATTATGAAATTTAATTTTGGGGATCCCAAATGAAAACTTTCTATTAGGATAAATTTAGTTTCTTCTATAAATTATGAGATTATAGGCTTTTAAAATGAAATTTCCTATTGATAATCGAAACATTAGGCAGAGAAGAATTAAAGAAAATGGAGAAATTTTTGAGAGCACACAAGAGATTAGAATGAGCTAAAAAAATTGCATCATGGAAAGAAGGTGTGAAGGAGAGGATGGGGAAATGAGGTATTTGGGGTTCAAAAGAGATGAGGATGGTTGCAAAGAAGAACGACTATTAGAGGGATACAATTCAGACATTGTAATAGGATTAGCTTGTAGGGGGAAATGAGGAGAAATATGGTGAAAAGGCTAAGAGAAAGGTATAGGAGGTGCAATGAGGGGTGGGAAAGGCTCGGACATGGGATTGGAAGGTTTTCTCAGCTACTGAAAACGACGACGTAGTGAGAATAAAGGGAAGGAGTTGAGAACGGGAGATTGCCTTTGCTAAAAATGGAAAATAAAAAGGAAGGAAAAAATGCCTAAAAGTGTAAAATAAAAATTGAAGAGAGAAAAAAGAAGGCATACAGAAGTTCATACTTCTTTTTTATTTTTTAAGATGAGGGGATTGTCTTTAATTTGATCTGAATACCTCTCATGGCCTTGAACCTACCCCTAATCTAGGGTAAAATTGGTGTAATTGAGGTTACTTCGGCCCCTACATCACCCTTGGAGGGTCATAAGCCTGCACAACTTCTCAGCGAATGTAAAAGTTCACATTAACACATACAAAGCTTAATACTTGAATTAGTTCATACTTAAGCATACATGACTTAATCTTAGGGACAAGCATATGAACATTGGTAAGATCAAAAAAGTTATCGTCAACAACCAAACTCTAAGTTCCAAATAACATTACATCTTAGGGAAAAAATCAAAAAAAAAAAATTACAACTTTTTATTACATTAATCAAAACACACATATCATGAAACTATTCTTAACATAATTCACAATCACTATTTTTTTAAAAATTTCAATTAAAATATACAACACAATATAAATAAAAAATAAGTTCAATATTTTGAACCCGCAATCAGTTTACATACCAATCAACTAGCTCAATCATTTCTCCTCTTTCAGTGGTATCATACAATTGTTTTGAGTATCAGTGGTATCATGTTTAAATAAATTCAATATTTTTTGAGTATCAGTGGTATCATACAATTTTTTTATATTTACATGTTATTTTTTTAGTGATATAATAATTTACATATATATTAAAATAATATAAAATTATAATATATAATTTTAATTGATCTAATTAGTTAAAATGAATAAACATTTTTAGTATTATTTTAGAAGAAAACATGGGTTTTAAATAAAAAGATTTTGTAATAGTTATGAGTTAATTTTTGCTTTATCATTAGAGAAATTCATTCCCTTAAACGGACTCCTACTTGCGAGCGTGGGCTTTATAACATATACATACACCCACAAACACCCCCCCCGGGCGCCCCCCGCCCAACAATCTCTCTCTCTCTCTCTCTCTAAAAGCACTACTACTAATGAGTACGCTTTGGTATTTGTTTTCCTTCTCCCCATTTCTCCCCATTTCGCGTGTTATTCCCGAACACCAAAATAAGCCTCTGTCTCTGCCCATTTTTTCCACACAGTACACACACTAAACCAGCATAAATAAACCTATACGAACATATCCATTCCTCCTGTGGCTGTCTCCTCCATATATTGATAGATGAAAGAGGAATTCATAGCTTGGTTGATTGTTCGGTAGTATTTTTGTGAACATAAAAGTGAAATATAAGCTGGGATCTTGCCCCTTTCTACAAATGCTCCTTCATTTTGTAGCGGGCAAGGTAATAATATGAAATTAAAGTTGAATTAATGTGAAAATTTAGTTAAAAGTTGGGGCGGGGGGGTAATTGAACTGGGTTTTGAAAATTTTTTATTTGTTTTTTTGGTAATTTAAAGATGTTTGTGTGTTTGGAATATTGGAATAATCTCTCGATCCGATTCCTCATTCGAAAGCAAGTTTTTATATTTTTGCTTTGGCTTTTTGCTGAAAAGTGCTGAATTTTGGGCTTTTTGTTCTACGGAACCAAAAATTCACTTCGATTAGTTGAATCGGAATTTGCTTTTTGCTTCGTTGGAATTTAGGGTTTTTCATTCTTGTGAGATTGGTTTACTGATGGTGGATTTTATCTAGGGTTTTCGAATCTGATCAGATTGCTCGGGGAGCGGATTGACAGTTGGAATTAGGGTTTGATCAGCAAATTTTGGGAGGTTTGTAGGGTGCAAGTGGAAATTCCAAGTTTTTTCAGGCGCTTGCGGCGAAGAAGTTCACTTTCTAGATTGGAAAATTGCTGGGAGTTGGCTGTGATCCTAAGGAGCTTAAAAAGCTTCTTTAAGTGTGAGCATCATAATTGTGGGAAAGTTGTTTTTCAAAGGGGGTATGGAAGAGGACTGTTCACACATATATAATTAATAAGGCACTGGAAAAATCAGAATTTTTTTTGGAACTGCTGATGAAAGAAGTGGTGGGTTTTTTGTTGTTCTTTTCTTGAGTTGGGGAATGATTTTGGTACTAAATCTTGGTGATAAGGTGGAGGAGGTGAAGTTGATGATCAAATGTGGTTCAACCTGTAGACCTGCCATAAGATCATCCATCAGCTAACTTTTTTCCTTTCTCAAGAAGCCCTTTGGATTAACATAGTGTTTCTGCGGAGGTTTTTACTGCAAGAGCTATAGCTATCAGCAATTTGTATCCTGAATTTGTTGTCAACTGTGTTTACTCAGTTACTATTGTGCCTGCAGTTGCAGTTGAATTTGGATATTTTTGTTTGTCAAAAATTTTGTTGAAAGAGTGCAGTGTATTTAAGTTGGGTGGGGAGAACTGCTGGGTTTTGGTATACATTTGGAGCAAAGCCTGAGCTAGCAGAAGTGTGGTTTGGGCATGTGGACTGGTGGAAAGAGGAGCTAGATGGAGCAATTGTGAAGCTGGAAATCAATGTGGGGTCATGGTGCATGGACAGAAATATAGTTGCTGGTCTGTTCCCATATTGGAACACTGCTATTCAGGGAAAGTAATCCAAGAATATTGTTCTCTTGATTGTAGTTATTTTGTTTGTACGGGGAAAGTTTCCAATGTCTCGCTGCTTTCCATTTCCACCACCAGGATATGAAAGAAAGCATAGAACAGAAGACTTGGACTTATTGAAAGAGGTTTGTTCATTTCCTCCTTTGCTGATTTATTGTTCATCACACTTGAATTCCACGTTATTGTGCCCTCCGGGTATGTTTGGATGTAGCAAATAATGAATTTCTAAAGTTCTCTTTCTACTTTGATCAGTGCTAAGTGGGCCCAGTCTGGTTTTGCCCCTCTAGTGGATAGGTTTTTAAGTATAGTGATCATTAAATAATCTTGTTGTCAGTTTAACTGCATGTGGGAGCATGTTATTAACTTACAGTTGTACTGCTATGTTGGTTGAAGTGCAAGAGACTAATAACTGGACTGTTTTTTGAATTTTGTTGAGCTTCTTGAGTGGACCGAATTGGGTTTACTGGTGTTGATCTTCTCTTTTTGCAGAAAGATATGTCGGTGGATGTGTGTCCTGATCATGCTAGTATCATTTAATTTTGATAACCTAAATGATTGCTGTGTGGGGTTGAGCTCTTTTGAGCTTTTGTTTGCTGTATGAAATTGATTAGCGATTGTATATCTATCAGATTCTTTAATTTTTTTTTTCTCTTCTATCTTCCCTTGCTTTGATCCAAAAATCTTTTCATCTGCGGTTCACAAACAGTAAATTGATGTGCCAGCCAAGAAAATGGGCTTCGTAGTAGTTTCTGTTATGTATCAGACCTTTATGTTAATTCATATGTGCCCCAGCTAATGTAGAGTGTTAATTTTCACTTGCCGTGAATGATTGGTGATCTGGTTGAGGTGTAGAGCTGATTGAAGACATGGTTGATTTTGAGTTACCTTTTATTTTGTGTGTGAGGTCCCTCAAAAGAGGTTTTTTTCAATTAAAAAAAATGGCTCAGAAAGTTGGTTGAGGATTGATATCATTTTTTCAATTTAATAGAAAAAATATAAAGGAGTCTCTTAGTAACTATTTGGCTGCTTTTATCATTAGATATTAGATAATGAACTGTTGTCCTGATTTTAAGAGAGTCAATGAAGCTGGTATCATGAGCTTAGAGAATGATGATGAAATTGCTGAATTGTGTAATAAACTAGTCTAGATGAAGTAATTTTGTTATATTCAATGGTTTGAAGTTGCTGCAATTAAGTGCCAGGATTGGAAAAAGAACTTTTTGAGTAAGCACATATGATATGGAAGGAAAGAGAAAAATGTTCTTATTCTGAAATTCAATTTGCCTTTCGCATCAGTTCATTGCCAGTGAAATAGCACTTATATGATTGTATGAACCTCAAGAAGTTCTTAGCTCATGAGGATAAGAATTTCCTATTGGGAAACATACTAATTAAAGAAGTGCTCTGATTTTGGAGAAATGTAGGGGTGGAAATAAGTCAAGCTACTAATTAAACATACTAATTAAAAAATTGGGCCCTAAAAACACCCCTGTAACAATAGGGGTGGAAATAAGTCAAGCTACTCGTTAGGGCCATATGGCCTAATCTACTTATAGCCTAGTTTGGCTTAACCCATTTAATAAAAAAGTCAGGTTAAGGCTTAAAAAAAGCCTTTTTAACTAAATAGACTAAACTTAAGTTATTCTAAAAGCTTGCGAAGCCTAACAGACCGGTCTATTTATCGTTCTTTACATAAAAATTACAATAATAATATAAATATTAAATAGCTAATTATATTTAATTTCTTTAATTATTGCTTTATGAAATCTATTATGCTACTTAGTATTGTTTTTTGTTGAAATAATACTATTTTATACTTAGATTTGAGCTTTTATAATTATGCATTTGTTATTTATCATTTTGATTATTGCTTATCAAGGTCTATTACAAGTTTAAATATATTAATAATTTAGATTTATGTGATATTTAAATTTAATGAAAGCCTTGTGGAAAATAGGCTTCTAGGCAAGTTTTCAGGCTGAGCTAAGGCTTTAAAATTTATTAAAAAGGTTAAGTCTAACCTTTAAAAAAAAAAGCCTATCATAAATAATATGTTAGACTTAGGCTTGTCATTGCATAATAGATCTAATCTATTGAAATTAAAACCTAGTCTAACCTAACCTATTTCCATGCCTACTAGTGGATGAGAGCACTGTTTAAAAAATAGGACCTGAACCAGTTGGTGAACCGGTCCGGTTTTCTCAAAAAATTGAAAAAATAAAAAAAGTTATATTTTATAAAAACCGATCAAATCGGCCGGTCGGACCGTTGAACGGTTGAATCGTGAATGGCTCAACTGAACCGGACCCTTTTTTTTATTTAATTTTTTGATAAAATTATTTTTTTAATTTTTTTTTGTCTAAATATAAAGTTTGAAGGTTAAGGTATATTCCACAAGCTATCTAAAAGTAAAAAATAAACCTTAATTTAGAGTTTAGAGTTTAGAATTAACTTACACACTCTCAATTTTAAATTTTAGACTTGATATATTTAAATTATTGTGTTCATTTATACTATGAATTGTAAAATTTGGATTGTAATATTAGACAATTTCCTTTAAGCTCTTTATGTTTTATATTTTAATATTTTATTAATTTTTAAGTAATATATATAGTATAAATATATATATTTCATAATTACAACGTCACGGTTCAATTGCAGTTCGACCAACAGTTGAACCAGTAAACCATGAACCAATAAATTTTCCAGTTCAATGAAAAGTTAGATGTTTCGAGCATTGTATGAGAAAGCTTTGGGCTCAGTTTCCATGTCAAATTACAAACTCAAGTCAATGAAGACTATACTTTAAATTCACTAAAAAATTATATTGTGAAAGCATAAAAACATAACTTCCTACCAATGAATTATTCTCATTAGTTAATGGCAAGCATTCAAAGCATAAGGACAATTCTCAATTAATCAACTGGCGGTTGGAAAATGTGTAACAATTTTTTTCTTTTTTTTGGATAAACTAGCATATTTTCTAGCTACTCCAAATATATTTTAATGTCACAAAATTAATTGTTGAATACAAACATGTATATATGAACTTTTAGATAACATTTTGCTTGTGCGCAAAAACGTAGCATATATTAATAATGCCAATTAATGTTATTCAGGTGGATATACCATTTCAGTAAAGAAATAACTCTACTTTATAAATATTGGCACGTCATTAACTATAATTGTGTTCTTGTGTTATGCAATTCACATATTCCTAAGTATTAAAAGAGATAGGTAAACATTTCTTAAAAGACATTGGACGTACTGAACTGGAGTCTCTTAAAAAAGGTTGATGACTGGTCTTTTTACTAACTGGTAATAGATAAAAGAGTCTAGTTTTCTAACTCGGGGGTATTTTGGTGTTTACAGGGTATGTTATCAAATGATACATTTGATGCACATATCACGTTGTGGATCATAAGTTCTAATTATATTGAATTATTAAAATTTTCATGTCCCACAGTTAGAAGAAACATTATGCTTTTAGCCATTAGAGGGGCATAATAAGCATATATGGCGTTTCAGTGGCAAAATCTGTGCCCTGTAATGTGGATTTGCCATTTGTACCCCTAATTTGTTTAAGCTCAACTGTTTGTACTTCCGATGCCCGTATATGGATTATTTGGTAATCAATCTCAGGTTGAATAGCCAATTCTAACAAATGAAGAAAAAGTTGATTTTGGTCATTGTAGTGGTACTTTCGAAAATTCAGAATGGCCTATGTTTGACAATGCTGCATTCCTTTTTTAATCAAAAGTGAGCGGCTGTGGCAGTTGGTCCAGGTACTACATTGCTACTAATGGGGTGATTTCTGATTCAGTGATGTCTGCATATAACTAGACAGTACTTTGTTTCAGTAATAATGGAATGAAATACTGTCGATTTCAAATTAGGATGTTTTCTGTGTTCGGAGTTGAGAAAGGAAGAGCAATTTGATTTTTACTGGGAAGTCTTCTAGCATGCATGTTGATAGTAATTCTCCAAGCATGTGTATAGTATCAACAGTCAGAGGGCATAGATTAAATATTAACATTTTAGCTCATGAAAGAGCAGATATTTGTCATCTTTTCTCCTTTGAGAACATACTTACTTGCAATAGAGGACATTTCAGGTATGGGTATGAAAATACAGAACCTAATTACTTGAGCGATTTGATAAAGTTCACAAAGGATGTGGTGGCTTAGAAATCATTTTTTGTGTCAGTCTGGCTTTCATCTCAGGACAAGTTTTCAAGTTCAACATTCCAAGCTACTAGGAAGATGAGCTAGTTAAATTCAGAGTCAAAGAGACTAAATTTTGCTTCTTGATCTACTTTTCAAGTTTTATAGTTTACAATGAAATAAGAGGGTGTTTGGCTAAACTTATTTAAAAAAATTTATAAGATCCTACATCTTATAAAGATGTTTTCTTTTTGGAGCTTATAACAGATCTTATTTACAAAATTAGTTCTTGAATTGTTTAGAGGAACTAAGATTTTGATAGTTTATAAGATGTTAATGATAAGAATTTTGTAATTAATATAACTAAGATCAAAGAATATTTTAAGATTTTAAAAATAAATTAGGAGCTCCTTTTTTATTTCTCTTTTAAAAGAAAATATAAGATTCAAACATTTTATGTAGGGAGCATGTAATCTCTTTTCTTAAAAGTATACTGACCACTTTTTGATAATTCAAGAAACCAAATATTAGTACTCTCTGTGTTTTATCAGTGGATGCAATTTTGATAACATGATATTTTATGCTGTTAAAAAGGAAATGTTATGACAAGACTGGTCTTCCAATTTCTTTCCTGATAGAGTCAGTTTTTTTTCCTCCTTTCTCCTTACTGCCCTTGTTTTTTGTTAGGTGAGATTTTTTTTTTCTTTTCTTCTTTTTATGGTGGGTGGTCGGGGCAATTGATACAATAACGTTTTATGTGATTGTTAGTTTCCTTTCAATAGATCATGTACATATTAGATTTGCTTAAGGAGTTGCTTAAAACAATTTTGATGTCAGAATTTTAATTTGAGAATTCTTTCCCATAGCAAATTGCGAATTTAACTAGATTCCACACCGTACCATTGCATAGAGTGAAGTTGTTAGAAATATTGCCGTAATACTGCTGAAGTTATACTGTGGTCATATGTTTAAAATCACCTATTCACCTCTTTTGAGTCACTTCTCTCTCACCACCAGACAAAAATAAAGGAAGAATCTAAATAAAAAAGTGCCAGCCAAACCCAGCCAGCCCAAAATTGAAACTAAGCTGACCTTTAGGTAACTGAAGAAATGCTGCTAAAAACAAGAGGAGCACTATATCAGAAAGGAGTTGGTGAGATTAAATCTAGAATTTGTTACTTGTTTTCCCAAAGCCCCTTGACAAGGTTCCTTGCAAGCTTTGTACACAAGCTTAATTATGGATCTTCGATTGTGTACTTGGAAACTTGTTTACATGTTTTGTCATTTATAGGGGAAAGCATCAGTGGTCTGTCTTCTCAGCTTAAAAATGATGCAGACCCTCCTAGAGTTCATTAAATGCTGATTGTGAAATAGATATAGATAACAGCATTAATTTGAGACATGCATGCACAAAAAAGAAAAAAATAAAAATAATCTTTCTTGGATACAAAAGTATGCTAGATCTGAGTTAATGAGCCTTGCGTATTACATAATTTTAGTATTGATGCATATGCACAGAGGTATGACATTCGACTCTTTTTATCTGTTAATATCATAGAAATATAATAAAGAAGATTGTCTGGCTGAAAGGGAAATATTCTTTTTCAATGGGATCTTAATACATTTGCTTGCATCCTTTCATTCTATCTATAACATTCTGAAGTGTTTGTGGTCATGATCGTTGAGAGATTTTTTAGCTTTTTGGAAGAAATATTATACAATGATCCTGATTATTATATCAGACCAAATGAAAGAAACATAATTACATTGCTCATGTTCACTTATAAAGCATATTATAATTTGTTTAAATCATTTTCCTAAATTCTAGACACTTAAATCATAGAATTTAATGGCCAAGTGTTTGCCGTACTCTCTTCCTTTTTTAACACACATCTTAGCGTAGAACTTGTGTTTCTGGATCTCTAGTTTATGTAATGTAAGTTTCTTGATCTGAGATTTGGATTTTGGTGCATGAGAAGTTGGAACTTTTACTTAGGGTTAGTTATTCTGAAACACATTTAATTTGCAACTGCGATTTGTCATAATCTCAATCAATTCGTTAAAAACTATGGTTGCTTTGATCTGTCTAATATGGAAGACTATATGCATACGTAATACTTCATAATTTCATCTAGCACATTGCAATATGAATTTTGGATGGAATATGGTTATGATTCTTGTGTTTTCAGGTGAAGTGCAAAGAGAAAAAGCAGAAGAAGGATAAAAAGGACAAGGAAAGGAAGAAAGATAAAGAAAAGGAGAAAGATGGAAATGATGAGAAACTCAGAGACAAGAAAGACCGCAAAGGAAAACGCAAGAACAAGAAGGAAAAGCACAAGGAGAAGAAAAAGGATAAGGAAGATCGGGGCAAAGACAAGGAAAAAAGCAGCATCTCAGAGGAGTCTACAGTTGCTGGGAAACTTGAGGAGAAAAGTGGAGGGAAGCTTCATCCAAAAGGACACAGCAAAGATAGAAGCAGTTTTTTGGATGAAGGGAAAGGTTCTGCCCTACTTCATGGTCAAAATGGTGGGAAGCCTTCACAAAGTTGCCTGCCCTTCCAGGGAAACGAGGAATCAAAATTTGTGCAGGAATTGGATAGGAGGATCAGGGATGATGAGAAGAGTAGAGGGAGCCAGTTGCCTGGGAGAGTTGCAATTCCAGACAAAAGGGATCAACGGATTTCAGCAAGAGCTGCCGTCCGAAATCCTTCTGGAGTATTGGCAGAAGATAACAAAAATAGAAGGGTTGATAGAAAAGTGGATCCTCAAGGACTCAGAAATGAGTTTACTGGTAATAAGATTGTCCAGAACCTTACACCAATGGCCAAAAGTAAAGTTGAAGGGATCCCCGGACCTGTTGATGAAAATGGCAGTAAGTTGGAAGATAAACAGAAATATAAGGAAACAGATGATGCTAAGCGGGGGAATAAGCAGAAAGATAGGGATAAGGAAAGCCATGGGAAGGAAAAAGACAAGGAAAAGGAGAAGAAAAAGGATGGCAAGGCAAAGGTGAAAACTGAAAATAAGAAAAGTGAGCAGGACAAGTTGAAAGATGATAGGAGGAATGATCTTGGTGGTTTTACTGTTAATAAAAACAGTGATTTGTTGAAGGATGTCAACAGTAATGCTGTTAATGAAGTAAATCTCAGGAAAAGGAGAGATATGGATGCAAATGGTTTTCTCCATGGTGAGTTAGAGTTCAATGATTAACTACAGGATAAACTTCTCTATTTAAAAAATATTAAAAATCAAATGTTATTTCCTTTATGGGTTAACTATATACAAACTTCGTGTGGGCCTGCCTGGTCCTACTCTTTGTTTGAATGCTTTCTCTAGATCTCTTGAAACATCAGTTGGATTTTGTCTCGAAGTTGATGAATGAGTATGTTAAGCTTAACTTAACCTTTTATATTGGCTGATTTGTGTTGCTTGTTTACAGAGTGTGAAATCAGGCCTAACAAAATGCAAAGGCCTGCTCCTCACCAGTTGACAGAAAATGGAAGGAAATTTGAACCTTTCCAAACTGCCACAAAACCCTCAAATGATAATCATGCTGCTGTTCCTGACAGTGTTCTAGCAGATAACAAGGACTGGCTGATGAATGGCATAATTGAAGCGCCAAAACCATCTCCATCTAAACCAAATCCTTCTGCTGTAGCTGACCAAATTGCTGAAGCTTCAAAGACGCCTCACCGTGATTCCAATCATTTGAACAAGGCACTGAAAATGCCCAAGATGGAGGATCCAATTGCTGAAGCATCAAGAAGGCCTCCCCATCCTGATTCCAAGTATCTGGCTGAGATACTAACAGTACCCAAGCTGGCGGACTGGTCTGAATATGATGACCAGGAGTGGTTGTTTAGCAAAAAGGATCCTTCAACCAAGATGGAATCAGTTGGGGGGAAGGAGGATCTGTGTGTATGGTCAGAAGCTGTACATATTGAATCAGCAGACATCCGCGCTCTGCCTTATGTGATTCCTTACTGATTGTTGCTCATTAACTGCTGTCTGTTGCTGTTCACTTCTCCAGAGAAAGCCGGCCTTGTTGACTAACCACAAAAACCTGGCTGGAAATGACCTGATGCAGCTGGCCTTCTGAGCTCTCACACACACTTGCCTTGGTTGATCTGAACCGTCAGTATGTGCCGGTGGAATGGGATGGTGTGTTCCTGAGAGTCTGGGGTTGTGAGACGACGATGGGGGCGGATTTGACATGGACCTATTCATTTGAGGATGTCCTGAGATGAAATTGAGGAAGTATCGGCTTGAACCAGGACAACTTATTAAAGCTTCTGCAATAGTTGGATGATATTGCATGCATGCGGCTGTGTGGATTCCGTCGTCCTACTTGAGAGTGTCAGTGCCTTTGTGTAGTTCCACGTGGCCACAATTTTGATTTGTAACATAGAACTCTTTTTATTTACATGAAATGTAAGATAAGAGGGAAAGAGGAAAGGGAGGGTTAGTTCCATTCATTTCATTGACTTGAGATGTAATTGTTGTTTATAGTCTCATTCGGCTTTTATAATATATGCTTATTATCATGTCTTGGGGCTTTTCCTTATCTTTAGATGCCCTGCTGTCTACTAGAAACCAGCAATTCTAAGTCTCGAGGTGAGAGGAAACTGTCGCTGAACCTTGCATGATAATATCATGAATCATAAATATGTCGAATGCAGCATTTATGGCGTAATTTTGAATTAATTAATTTTGATAAAAATAAAAATAAAAATAAAAATCTAATTCATACATTTTTCTAATATTAAAAATTTTAGTTTTACTTTACACCAGAAGGTCCTTTATTTATGCATTATAATGTTAAGCATATTTAAGGATAATCTAAGTTTTGGGGATTTTATTAAAGAGGAATCTTATTTAAATACTGTTGGATAAGATCTAATCTTGATTTAATTTTATTTTGAAAAAGTAAACTTTGTTGTATGAAGGATTTTTTTCAAAAAGCGAATGTAGTACTAATTAATTAATGATTTGATATGCACAAAGTGAAAATTAGGGCTATCAATTGGTCGGATTTGGATCGAATTATGTTAGATTCAAGTTTGAACTCGGAAGTAATATATTAGATCCAAATTCAATCCAAGATCTATCGGATTTGTAGTTGGTATAACCATATCTGGATCCAAATAAAAGTCGGATATCCTTTGAATATCCAAAAAAACTCAAATCCGAATATTTTAAAAATCATCATATGTTTATTTTTTTTCTAAAAATTTAGTAGAGTCCAAATTCAAAACGTTCATCTTTAAAAAAAATACACAACAAATTAATGAATAAATTTTCAAGTTTTTTGATCACTTAAAAGTAATAATAGAATTTAACTCAATCACATTCATTTACTAGATCATTACATTTTAGGTTCAATTGTGAATAATAGTACTTATTTGATATTATAAATACATAGTTATACATGATTCTTAATCAATTAACTATAAACTCAAAGTTCTATAGAAAAGAAACTCATTCTAATCAAATCGAGATTTGTATTATATTCTTGCTATGTTATGGCATTCAGTTCTTACTCATTATTCTTCCCACATAATTTTTTGTTATAAAAATTAAAAATAAGTGATATAATTATGGTGTGAATAAGCTCGACATCTAACAATTTATATAAAAAACACTTGATTTTATATATTGTACAAGAGTTCATTACTTCTTTCATTCAAATGTACACTTTAGCATTACTATAGGACTATGTGTATATATATATATATGTATAATATTAAATATATTCGGATTTGAATTATTAATGGATCGGATTGAGCCATATCCATATTCGCTCCATTTATTTTGAATTTTGAACTTTTTTAATCGGATCATATCTATTGAATCTTTTATCGGTTAAAGATCCTAAATAATCAGATCAAATTCGGATTGAAAGTCGCTCCATTGATAGTCCTAGTGAAAACCTTATTCTCGATTCCACGAGAACTTTTATGAAGGCATTTCATTTACTTCTGTTGTATTCTAATTCTTCATCTGATTATCTATTCAACCCTTGATAGAAAAGATATATCCATTTTATCTTTTGGTTATTTATCGTAATATTATTTGCCGCCCTTTTACAATTTCCGACTTCAACTGTTCAACACATACATACTTATACGCCCTATTATACGCTGAACCCCAATATTCTGGGCTGCCGAGTACCTGAACATATTGGGCCCGCCCATAGTAACACCGAGTCCAAAACTTCCAATGGCCTGTCCAAGGTTGCCTCGCTAGGCCCAAACGCCACGGTGCTAGGAGAAGCTATATGGTGAATGTAAGGCTATTAATGGATATAATTCAATTAAAAATGTTCATAATCCAAAATAAATAGAGCGAATATGAATATGATTTTATTCAATTTATTAATAATTCAAATTTGAATATATTTAATATCACATGTATATATATATATATATATACAAGGTCCTATAACAATACCAAAATATATATTTGGATGAAGAAAGTAATGAATTCCTATGCATTATATCAAATCAAGTGCTTTTTATATAAATTATTAGATTTAGAGTTTAATTACATTATAATTACATCACTTTTTTTTTTCTATTTTTATAATAGAGAATTATGCAGGAAGAATAATGAGTAGGAGTTGAATGTCATGACATCACAAGAGTACAATACAAATCTCGATTTGATCAAAATGAGTTTTTTTTTATTTTTTTAATAATAAAAATTTGAGTCTATAATTAGTTAACTGAAGAATCAAATATAACTATATATTTATAATGCCCAATAAGTACTATTATCAATAACGAAAATTAAAATTCAATTATTTGGTGAATGAATGTAGTTAAATTAAATCTATTATTGCTTTTAAGTGATTAGTGGCTTGAAAGTTTATTCATTAATCTATTTTGTATTTTTTTTAGAGGATTTGAATTTAGATTCTGCTAAATTTTTAGAAAAATAATAAATATATAATGATTTTGAGAATATTTGGATTTGAATTTTTTTTTTGATATCCTACCAATATTATACTTTTATTTGAATTCAAATATAGTTATACCAATTATAAATCCTATAAGATTTCAAATTGAATTTTGATACGACATATTACGTTTGGATTCGAATTCGGATCCAGCATATTCAAATCCAATTTCGACCCATTGATAGCCATAATAATTAGAACAGATTGCCAATTTCGTCATATCTATGGTTAGGGGTGGGAACTAGATTCTGGTAATGGAATACCCGATTTGACTTAATCGGGTCTTTCTCGTTCAGGTCAAACATTTTGTCCTTAAATTTGAACAGTTTATTAAGGGGGCACCCGACTTTGTGTGGGCAGTGTCTTCAAAATCGAACTAGACAAAGAACCAATAGCATAACTGGTTACTTGTTTTATTTGTTCAATTAGTTGGAGCACCAGTTTAATCGATGTGACACCATATGATGTAGTAATTATATTTAATTTTATAAATATATATAATATTTTAATATTAACAAAAAAAAAACTTCCAATATTATAGAAAAAAAATTATTTGAAAAAATTTCAATTCTTACTTATTTTTAATTATGTTCTTTGAAAAAAAAAAAACTACTTTATAATTAGTTAACTATAAATAAATTAAAAAAATAATATTTAATATTAATTTAAATAATCTTTCATTTCATAATTTAAAACCAAGTAAAAATAAATTTTTAGACACTAAATATTCAACACAATTTAAGAAAGATTAGACAAAATAAAATAACAAAATAAACATAAACATTCATATATAATTGCTACTTCATTAAATTTTAAGAAAATAAATCATATTTTAAAAAACTACATATACAAAATATTTAGTCATCATCTTCAACTCAGCTCTTTTCTTTTCTTTTCTTTAAATAATTTTTAAAATTTGAAAATAGAAATATAAGTAAATCGGTGGTCAACCGATCGAACTATCACCAGTTGAACTGATTTTTGGCTCATTTTGATTGGTTTAGAAGGCCAACAATTTTTAAGCTTCAACCGGACTGGGTTGACCTTCGGTCATCGGTCTGACTGGCCAATTCGATTCGATTTTCAAAACATGGCGTGTGGGGGTAAGTATAGTTATTTTATTTTTCTTTTTCTTCTTTTGGATCAAGAAAAGAAAAATGAGAATGACATTCTTTGGGCTTAGTTCAATAGTATAAGTTCTATGAAGGCCAATTTTTCATCCCGCATTCTTGCCCTTTTACATAAATTAACATGCCAAGCCACCCATTTTTCCTTTCCAAAATTATAGATCCATTGGCATATAATAAATCAATAATTCAGAAATGAGTTTTTTCAATTTAATTGAATAATATGAAACATTATAATGAATATCATGGTCCGAATTTGCTGCAATATTCAAATTGTATAATAATAAAGTTGGGGCCATTTTATATTTATTATTGCAAACATGTAATGTAATTAGACAACATCTTTGTTTGAACAAGGTAGTGTAACTTGATTTAGACAACATCTTTCTTTGGACAGTCTAATGTGATTCTGACTTATCATCGAAGTCATGGTTAGGTAGCCGTGGGCGTGATTACATTTGTCGAAGGGATTATCGCTATTTGTCTTATAAACGTGTTTTAGACGTGAGGAGGCAAAACGTATCGATGCCGCACCTTAAAATGCTTGCAGTTAGGTTTTCAGTTCGGTTTGGTTTGATGTGCAATCAGTAATATGTTGGATAAAATTTGGGCTCAATTAGATTGGTTCTAATATGGGGTGGGCTTTAGCCTTTAAGTAGGTGATTTGAAGATGGGTTGGGTCGGATTAAAAAATGGATCCAATAAAGTAAAAAGTTTAATTCATTTTGTATTTTTAAAAAAATTAATTTAAAAGACAATAGTAATATTATATATCTATATATCTTATATTCAACATAAAATTCTACAATTTAATGGGATTATTCATTTTGTTATATGTTTATTTCATTAAGTTTTTCATAATATGTAATTACGTGTATAATTAATTATAGTTGCAGAGCTTATTTCGTAATAAAATTGATCATTTTGGAGAAAAAGACGTCATTGTTCACAGCAATAAATGTATATTAAGTTTTTAATATTAACTAATATTAATTCTTTTAACTGTTACAAAATAACAGAAAGGTCTAACTTCTTATATTCATATCAATGTAGCCAAAAAGGACTAAAATATGAGAAACATAACACTAAAAGCAAAAGAACGGAGCAGACTATATGACTATTATATTGATTAAAGGGATATCGCTATTTGTCTTACAAGCGTGTTTTCAACCTAAGTAGACGGCGAGCACATCAATGGTGCATGCACCTTAAAATGCTTTTCTTTTATGTTTTCGAGGCACAAAAGCATGCGGTCACATTTTCGATCCGGCTTGATTCGATAAATTTGTTTTTATCATAAATAAAAATTCAACAAACGAGCCACGATGTATGAATAGCATAATATATATGGACATATAATAAATATGGTGATACATTAAATTTTAAAATTTGAGAAATCGACACACCATTTATATAATTCATTGATAAAATAATAGTATGTCGTGGAAAATACAAAATCAAATATAAATATTCAACACCATTAATTGAGGGGAAAAAAGGAAAAAAAAAAAAACTCAACAGTTGATGTTAAAATAAACATATCTTAAATCTAAATACAACTAAAATAAGAAGATAAATATCATCATTCGAATTCCTACATAGAAGTAAGCATTAGACTGCATATAAATGGCACAATAAAAATTGTCTAGTCATCTAAATTCATTACAAATCATGATTATTGTGAAATTTTTCATCAGATTTATTTCCTAGTTTATATATTTTTTTTAGTAGTACCTAAAATTTGTAAAATTCAAAGTAATAAAGAAATAATAAAAGGAGTGTAAACATGTTCATTTTTGGCCAATTGAAAAGTGATACGTGTAAAATAATATGCTAGATATTAATTTAAAATTTTTATTTATTTCTTGAAATTTATTAAATTTAATTTCAAAAGATAAATAATTAATTTTAATTAATGATTTAGTATTTATTTTATACTTCAGTCAAATATTGACAAGTGTCGAAGATGGAGTGTCTAAACCTATGGACCAATCAAATTAAAGATATTTGATATTATCTATTGATATTGATATTATCTTCTGATGTTTGATATTATCAAATCAAAGATATTTTATATTATTTATTGATATTTGATATTATTTTATCGAAGAGATAATCGTCAAAGGAGTGCAAGACAATCTAGCTGTCTCCCATCAAGTGCCTATATAAAGGGGTGACCAAACCTCATTTTATATACAACATAAAATTCCATCAGACTAGAGAAACATGGAAGGAGTCTAACAATTCTCTCAAGCAAATTCAAGGAGATCCACGGCGTTCAAGTTGTTTTTTATGGAATTCATATATTTTTGACTTTTGATTTGAGATTAAGGTGTGAAGCCCTCAAGTTGGCGTTATTTTATTCAATCAAATTTAAAGGAGATTCATATCATTTAAGGCGTATTTGCAGAGCTCAATACAAAATTATATTTAAAAGGAAAGAATCAAAGGATTAAATTAGAGATAGAATCCACATTTGATTGATTGATTGATTTTGATTTTATTTGTACAATTTTTTCTTATTTTGTAATTTTTATTTTTGCAGACAAGAAAATTTACGCTTACAAATTTTGGCACGTCCAGTGGGATGATCTCTACCTCTCATTTCTTTCCTTCATCCAAATTGAAGTATCAAATGGCCGCCAACAAGACTGTTGCATTGAAAATTACTACCTCAGATTCCTCAAGTGCTGGAGCGAAAAGTGTTGGCATCATCACAAGAAGAACATCTAAGAAGTTGCAATCATCTTCGTAGGTAGCTCTTTTACTTGTTGTGGAAAAGCTGTTGCCACATTTTATTGATATGAATAAAGACGTTGGAGGCTCAAAGGAAGGATTTGCATCATTCATTCTCCACTCAACATCAAATTACTCAAGCATGGTGACGGTGATGGCGACAAGTGTTACAACTTTGGAGAAACAAATTGCAAATTTGACGAAGGCTATTGAAGGACTCACGAAGCATGTCCAAGAGTGAGACTTTGAAATATCTAAATTGATGAGCAAAGTGGACAATCTTGATGCTAGCTGCATAGTGGAGAAACAAATTGAAGCTCAGGACGAAGGCAAAACATCCACAAAGAAGCAGCCAGTTGGAAATAAAAAGATTGCAAATAATGAACTACAAGTTTCCTCTGATGGACTAGTTTCCATTAACCCATTGACAGAGTTCATTATGGAGACTATCAAAGACAAGGTTGATGAAAGTTCTAAGTCGTCTATGACTAACTCCAAGCCATATACTCAAAGAATTGACAACTTGAAGAAACTAGTTGGTTACCTGCCCCCAAAGTTTCTGCAATTTGATGGCAAAGGGAACCTAAAGCAGCACGTGACTCATTTCATTGAAACTTGTAATAATGTTGGAACATATGGAAATTATCTAGTCAAGCAATTTGTTTGATCATTAAAGGACGGTGCTTTTGATTGGTATATTGATGTGGAGGCATGCTCCATTGATAGTTGGGGGCACCTGGAACAAGAGTTCACAATCATTTCTACAGCACTCGAAGGATAATCAACATGATTGAACTTACCAACTCTCGCCAATAAAAAGAAGAACCTATTATTGACTACATCAATCACTAGAGAAATTTTAGTCTTCACTACAAAGATCAATTGTCAGAGGCTTCAGCAAATGAGACGTGTATCCAAGGAATGCATTGGAATCTTTGCTACATACTTCAAGGAATTAAACTAAAAACTTTTGAAGATTTGACAACTTGTGCACATAATATTGAAATGAGCATGAATTTTGAAGAACAAGAAGATTCAAGTGATGCCTATGATGATGATGGGGGCAATTAATTTTCATCTTCAAATTTCATATGCTCCTTGGTATGAGCCTAAATTATCAATAATGTTCCTAGATAAAAGCTTAAACTATCTAAAATTTTGAAATCTCCATGTCTCCAAATCTATGACTCAAGTCTCCACATCTTCAAATTCAAGATTCAAATCTTCAAGTCTCCAAATTCAAACTCAAGTTTTCAAGTTATCGAATACAAACTCAAGTCTCCAAGTCTCTAAAATTCACAACTCAAGTTTCCAAGACTTCAAGTTAAGACTCAAGTTTCTAAGTCTCCAAGCCCAAGACTCAAATTTTTAAGTCCTCAAATCAAAGACTCAAGTCTTTAAGTCTTCAAATTAAAGATTACATCTCAAGTCTTCAAGTATTCAAGTCTCTAAAATACTTGAGGACTTTGCACATTAATCTCAAATCAAACACCAAAAATATATGAATTTCACGAATAATGCCTTGAACGCCGTGAATCTCCTTAAATTTGCATGAGAGAATTGTTGGACTCCTTTCAAGTTTCTCTAGTTTGTTGGAATTTTATGTTGTGTGTAGAATGAGCTTTGATTACCTCATTTATATAGGCACTTGATGGGAGACTTCTAGATTGTCTTGAACTCCATCGACGATTATCTCTTCGATAAGATAATATCAAATATCAAGAGATAATATAAGATATTTTTGATTGGATAATATTAAACATCATAAGATATTATCAACATCAAGAGATAATATCAAATATCTTTAATTTGATTGGTCCATATGTATAGACACTTCATCTTTAATACTTGTCAAGAAATAAGTAAAAATTTTAAACTAATATCTAGCATATTATTTTACACGTATCACTTTTTAATTGACCAAAAATTAATATGTCTACAAAGAGCTCTATTCTATTCTTTACATGTTGAACACGCTCTTTTAACCGTATCTAACATGGTATTGGTTTTCACCTTTCTATTTTTTTTTTAATTTTAAATATCGTATTGTTGTATTGGACACGTGTTTGGCACCTTGTTTGTGTCCAACATATGTTCAACATTTGCCTGGCAAAATTTTTGGCGATGTTCTTGCATCATAACAAATATAATTACAATAAAAACATACATAGAAGCCAGATAAAAGTAGAACCTGCCAACAACTGCATGCCATGGATTTGGTCATAGAACCATTTCTTCTTTTATTTGACACCACGAAACTAATTAACAAAGAATAAAAGATGGGCAGCCACAAAAATTAAGAAACCAAAATTGACCTTATGGATTGGTTGCTCATTTTAAGCATAATATTATTTGAAGAGTCACAACCTTACGCTACGTGTTAAAACAGATAACCCTTTCTTCATGATGTCACCATAAGCCCTTGTCAATGTCAAAACAATTGGTCCACTAACAGAAAATGAGACCATATAATTAACCCTAAATGTAACTTTCAAAAAACAAATTGCATCTCTCTTGCCTATTCACCATATATCCCCCACCCAATTCAGCAGGCAAAAGAAAGCCCCAAACCCTTTTTCTTCCTGCTTCATTATTAAGCCAGTTGTCCAAAACTGGCTTGTGAAGTTTGTCCCAGAAACTGCTTTCTTGGATATATCTCTTGAATATTTAACATCAAAATGTAAGGGAGAAAGGAGTTGGGGACCAAGTGCTGATTTCTCCACAATGAATTGATTGAGGAAGACCATGTAAAAGGACAATTTCATGCAATACCAAGTTTAATGATCTTTGCGTGTACCTTTCATTTCTCAAGCATTGAGATGCCACAATATGTGAGGTGGAGATGCATTATACGGAAGAGATGATACAATTAGAAAGAGTTAGGGAAAAATGTTCTCTTAATCAAAAGTCGAGTTTGATAAGAGTTGCAAGTTGGATTAGTTTAATTCTAGGGTTAGTTATCCAGACCCCTGAGCTTTGGTCTATTTATTCAAAAATTCAAAGGTTCGATGAAATTACAAATACCTTATTGAGGCTTTAGTGCGTCTTACATTTTTTAAAATTCGTCAGCCCCTGTCCAACAAAATGCTGTGTCATCAAAATTTTTACGTGCAAAATCCAAAAATGCCTCGTAGTTACTGTTATGATTATTTGTAAGACAAAATTACCCTTGGATCTATTGGTAATATTTTTCATATCACAAGGGTGTAATTTTAACATTATTTAAATTACACATAATATCTTTAATATATTTTATTATTAATAAATTTCATAAACATTGAATAATCTTTAAATTTAAGTGAAATAATCTAATTAAGTTTAATTAAACTATTTATTAATTAAAAGAGAAAATAAGTAAAAAATTAAAAAAATAAATATTAAATTCATCTCTTAAATAAAATAGCTTAATTTTAGATTACATAATGATTAGAGATATCAAAAGAATAATTATAATTAAAATAATTTAATTAGATTAAGTTGAAATTACTTATCAATTAGGAAATAAAATAAGTAGAATATTAAAAATAACGTTAAAAATCTATTATCTTATAGAACCATAATTTTAATAATTTTAAACTATATATATTCTATAGCATTAAAATAAAAACACATCTAAAATAATATAATTAAATTTAGTTGAATTTATTTATTAATAAAAATAAAAAATAAAAAAAATTAATATCTAACATACTAATAATTAATTACTAAAAAATATTAAATAGTGAAAAATATATAAAATAATTTATATACATAATTTAATTATATTAAATGTAACATATATTTACTAATTGAATTACACATTATAATGTTAAAATAATAAACATATATGAAGTAATTTAACCAAATGAATTGTTAAAAAAATAATCATATCTAAAACAAATAAATTATTTAAATAAAAAATATATCGAATTAAAAATATGATAAAAAATTTAAACTATTTTATTAATTCACAATAAATAGGTAAAAATTATATATTTTCAATAAAATTTTAATTAATTAATAAAAATAAATTATATTTTAAAAATACACCCCCACCCCCACTCCTCCTTTTGTTCGTTGACCATGGCCGATCGGCCGCTGTTGCCCATGGCAATTGTGGTTGCCATGGGTAGCCGGGAATTTTCACCAGGCGGCCACTACTATGCTACCATGGTGGCCACCATGGCAGCGATCGTCGTGGTCAGATCTAGCCAGTAGGCGGGTTGGGATTGGGGTGCTAGGGGTTGTGGTGGGATGGGGTATATGTGTATGTATATGTTATATGTGTGTATTATATATATATACTAAGTACAAATATTTGTTATAAATACAAATATAAATATATATGTATGTATATTGACTAATATATATATTTATATTGTATTATATATGCATACATATAATTATTTAATTATTTTACAATTTATATTTTTATTAATAATTTTAGTTTATTTTTTACAATTTTATTACCTAAAGTTACTTTTATTATTTTCATAAAACTTCATAGGTCTTTTTGTTATTTTGTAACATTAAGGTCATTATAGTCCTTGTGCATTTTTTTCTTTTTCTTTTGTTTTTTTCTTGATATATTTAATCAAGAGTAATATAGTTATTTTACAAAAATTATTTGACTTAATCGTTGACCGTCAACTTCAGGAGATATTTGTAATTTCGTAAAATATTTGAACTTTATTGTAAGTAAGTCAAATCGTAGGAAGATATAGGTAATTAACCCTTAATTCTAAATACAGAAATTATAGAAGAAGTTGGGACCGCTTGAGTTTGCTCAGCCGAAACCTCGGATACTTTAGTCGGCATTTTAGCAAAATAAGATATACATGTTGGAAGAGAATTTAAAGAAATAGTTACAGCAGCATACCTTTAAATATCAAAGCATGGATAATTGTAAATATTTGTCATTTAACAAGTGAGCGTCGACTGATGTGGCTCAATTTTGGGCCCTTAAAATACGACACTCATCACAAGGATATGATCCATTTAATTGTGGTCACATTAACTTTATTGGAACACAAACCCCGTGAGGTTGAACGTTCAACATTATGATTTTTGATGGAACGCCCTTGGAAATCGACAGGTGAGGCCGGGCTCTACCGCAAGTTGGCAACACCTAATCAAAAGACCAGAACACAAAATACAATCTTCAAGACATGCATATATACCAAGTTTTTTCACTTTCAAATTTAATCATGGCGTGCATAATTTTGAATGAGCCCTTAATAAAATTGAATATTTCCTTAATAGTTTTAGAATCTGCATATCAGACAAACTGTTTCTGGATTAGACAAAGCCATCCAAAGGCTTACTTGCTGATAAAATTGAAAGTCGTATTTAGTGAAAAGAATTGTGTTTGGATTAATTCGATCAGAGAGGTCGAATAATTCAATGGTAATATTTTTCGAGGTTTGAAATATGCAATAAACAGTAAATGTCAAACTAGCCGAGATGCTCCCGGCGAAGGAACTTTGAAGCTCAAGTTAATTCTGGTTGAAATAGGATAATCGAACAGAAGAATAGGGACGTATAGTGTATTTGACATTACCTAAAGTGTGGTTGGCAGTGGGGTATTTATAACATTTTCCTGGTGTGTAATATGTCTAAAATGCTTCTATCAGGTGTAGAAGGCTCTTATCCTTACTTGGGGGTTATTTGTTATTTCCAATCCCGATACTATTTCAGTTGACATCATTTCCTGATTTCCAAGGGGAGCAATACTCTGGGTAGGCGCCTCTCTGCCAAAGTTGGTAGCAGAGATTGTACCACGTGACGAGCCATTAATGCAGAGACATGCTGCTTGTCAGAACATTAAATGCAGCAAAAATATGAGTCAGTGCTGAAGTGAGCACTCTGATCGATAATTGTTGAACAGACAGGGGTCGACCAAAAAGATGGTTGAACGAACCAAATGCCTTGAAGCTTCTCATTGAATGAGGTCGAGAACAATCTGTTCGACCAGATGACTGTGGTTGAATGACCCAGTTTAATTGAATTTAGAAGCAACATTGGACTGTGTATAATAAGTGGGCCTGAGGGCCCTCTCTGATGTTGATAACTTATTGAATTAGATCTGTTGAACTATCTTAATCACTTGCCAAGTAGGTAACTATAAATTACCCAATATTTGGGTATTCACATGTATACAATCTTTCTTAAGTTCTCTTCCAGCACTTGTAAATCACATTTTCTAAATATTGACTTGGGCGTCCAATGATTTTTATTTAGCAAAATTCAACTATGCTAACCTCTACTACAGTTTCGAATTCAGATCAAACTGACCCATTTTTTCTTATCCACCGGCCCTTTGACTAGAAAAATATTTTCCCAAACTCACACCATATTGTGATTCTGTTACCAGATGCATTTAGCTCCAAGACAGCAACATGAATGAAATTAAGCTACAATGGAATTTTCAACTGGTAATTCATTAGATTGAACAGCCAGAAATTTCACCCATCGCAGTATTTTGAACAAAAGAAACATGATTGCAAAATTCAGTTGAGCTGCTTGGGGCTGCTGATGAACTTAAAGATAAAATGAGAATTGCAATTACGGGAACTATACACAAATACATACCATTTATAATTTCGGGTCATATATAGAAAATATATATAATTATATCTTCCTCACTAACATAGATGCTAAACTCCATGCAGCAAGCATTTCTTTTCAAGTACTTCAGCTATCAAAGTATTGCTTGCCAAATGGTGCGCCTAATGCTCCATCCAAACAACCAAAACCGAAAAAGCAAGCTTAAAAGCTATATATATGGTAACTAACTGATTAGCAAATTCACAGCGATTCTTTCCTTTCTCTCCGTACTCTTGCCCCCCATGACATATTGTCATCGGTGTCCTTTTGCATACTTCTTCTCTTGAGCTCAGACAATTGAGACTGCCAATTGCTCTTCCACTCACTTTTCACTTCCATTTGCTGCTTGCATACAAGAACCCTCATTTAGATGACTAAAAATGCAGGCACAAAAGAAATATCCTCTCATAATCAAGAGGAAAATATGACTGTAAAAGAAAATTCTGAAAAGAAAAATATCTTGACATGCTGTCTGTCTAGCCACTGACTCGAGGTGGCATTTGGCTTATCGGACTGTTCATAACGAAGAAAATACATCCACAGATAAAAACCTCACATACAAAGTCAAAGTGGACCTAAATAATGGACAGCATTCACATCATACAAGGCACACAATGGAAAGAGCATCAAGAAGTTGCCATCAAGTCTGCTATGCTCTAGCAATTAAATGATTCTATTAACCAAAAAGTCGGCCCAATCATGTCTACCTATTAATTGCTTAACTGATGATATGGCCAATTTTTGTTTTGAGGAAAGTGATACTCAGAGATGAGACTCCAATGATTCAGCTATGTCTACAAAGTTTCTCAACTGTGAACTCTTGAAATACTTAAATTAATGGCTTCCACTTGGTACTTATAAATGAAATTAATAAAAATCTTTTTCAATCATACTCAGGACACTAAAAAAATCAGCAGTACTCATAAATTCTCCTTGGGCTTAACGAACTTGAATTAGACTTAACATCGGAGATCCAAACAAAGCAATACCACCTCCTTAGAGTAATTTCAATAGACTGTTCTTTTTGATGCCTTCGTTATCCTCTAATGACTAATATATATCTCCATCTAAAAGGTTAGTTATTAGTAGCACTTTTACTGGCCTAGACCTTTTAGCCCTATTACATAAAATATCATACCTAATAATTAGGATGTAAATGAATTCAAAAAGAACTGCAATAAGACTTTCAGCTAACTTACTTTCTTCCTTGTCAACCGACAATTTTATCGCTAAAATCCTCCTTTTGAGGATATCCCAAGCCCAAGTTTACGTATGTTATGTATTTCTAGTTTGTTTTCGTCTCTCATCCTCACCAGAACCTTAGTATGTAGCCTATAGCTCCAACTGGTACCAACAACTATGAAGAGCAAAAATCTACTCCAATTACAAACTATAAAATATTTGTTTGAAGTGAGATTGAGTGAGAATAAAGCACCCCTTTTGCAGAAATATTTAAGAAAAATAGACTCAATTATCAGTGCCATTCTGATTACAGACTATAAAAACATTCTTTTGAAGCAAGATCTAGTAAGCATGAAGCATCCTCTGCAGAAATAGTAAAGAAACATAGACTTAGTTAGCTTAGCAAACACACAGCCGACAACAGAGCAACACACGAATCTTGCAATGTAGAACTAAAATATACCGCTTGAGAAAACATTATTATGTGGTTGAACTTCCACTAAAGATCAAACAGACTTCAAATTTCATACCCAATTGCAACTAACCACGAAAACAATTTTTTCATACAATTACACATACACATACTTCCATACATTTAAAAAGCAACATAGAATTAAAAAATAAAAAAAATGAAAAACATGCCTCTACAATTATGTATACACCAAATCTGCAATTCCCACAAGAAACTAGCAATTGAAATTGTAAATTAATCCACATCAACCAAAACGAAACTACAAATCTGGCTCCACGAAATGACCAATTCGATAAGTACCAAACAAACAAGACACCCAACTTCAACCTGAGAAAATATATGAGGAGATGATTTCCAATAAAAAAGAAAACACTCACCTCCAAAAAAATTTCAAAGTCCGTATAAATACACTGTCCTCTACATATTTCGGCACAATCATACGATATAGTTGAGAAAAAAGAAAAGGGGAATAATTAACGAACCTCATCAAACTTGCTACGCCTACGTGCAGTAAAGGCGAGGTGAACCCCCTTGGCCATGTCACGGTCATACAGTTCTCTCCTCCCGGGATCCGACAGCGTTTCATAAGCCTCCTGTACCCGAATAAACCTCTGGGTATACTCCTCAACTCGATCCGGAGGGGACACGTCCGGGTGGTATTTCCTGGCAAGCTGCTTGTATGCTTGTTTAATCTCTAACAAAGAACCCGTCTCGGGTATGCCCAAAAGCTCATAAAAGCTTATTGCAGATCGCTCGGATACGATGTCGTTCAGTGAAGATCGTAAAACAGGTCCAGGTCTGGTCCTAAAGGAGATGAATTGGGGAGGGTTGTGAGATCGAGTAGAGTGGAGGAAGGAGAAGCGAATGGCGTCTCCTCTGAGGAATTGTTGTCCTACACCATAGCTGCACATCTCGTGTGTGTGCGTTTTCGAGAATTACTCCAGACTCTGCTTTAGGTAATGGCCTTCTACGCGCGCATATATATATATATATGTGTGTGTGTGTGTGTGTGTGTGTACATAAATGCACATTTATAATTTTATACGCTTTAAATGATAAAAAATGAAAAGGGCAATTTTGTTCTGGTGGGGCCGGGGGTGACAATATATATGTATTTTTCTTTTTCCTTTTGTTTATTCTTTAATAGGAAGGGACAATATTTGTGCTTGAATATCCTAAAATTGCCCTTCAGCGTGTGAGGGGTGACAAAACTACTAAATTAGTTAGTATTAGGGAAATTACAGTCTACCCTTTATTCTATGCAATACAATAGTTTTTCCCTTCTATTTTTTTACAGGGAAGATATTGGCTGATTTAACTACTCTTATGGGACTCAAATATGTGATTGCTCTATTTGTAGGAGTGACAGTTGCAATATAATAGATTTTGGTGTTTCATCTTTTATTCTCTTTTTGTAGTTGATTAAAAGGGAAGTTAGTATTTTTATTGTAAATATTTGAATTGATTGATTGTTCTTAAAAAAGTTTATTTGGGTAAGTTGTGTTGTAAGTCAAAAAGATCAAATAACAATGATTAAAAAGTACCCGCAAAGTAATCAATGAAAGAACACAAGAATTAACGGCGATGTGCCTGCTTTACTTGACAAAAAGAAAATTTTATTGACTCCAATTAACTGCTAAGTACAAATTCAAGACTTATAAATCTCATGAAAACACCCAAAACCCTCATTCTAACCTTCGTTAGAGAGGAAAATATCAAAAACAATCCAAAACTACTTTGAACAGGGTTAATTTTCAAAAACGGGGGGAAAATTGATTAAATATGAGTGTGGATTGAAAAATGGCCCCTTAGGCCTCTGTTTGTGCCTAGGCGCACATAGCATGCTATTTTGCCCAGATGAGCAATAGCGCCCGCTGCTGTCGGTCGTTCTTTGTTTCAACAGTGTTTCCATCCCGTTTCCCTGTTTCTTCACCATTTTTGCCTTTCTTGCTATTTTCATTATTTCAAACTTGAATTTTAAGATACACTCAATAATCAATTCTTCATCCATCATCTTTGTTTCCCTCAAAAGGGCAATCATTTAAGTTTGTAAATATTTATCTAATCCAAGCAATGCTTGAATTTAATTCCTGAAACAATCTTTGTCAATATATCTACTTGATTATCCTTAGTCCTAACTTTGTCAACCAAGACAATACTTTGAGATACCATATCCTGGATAGAGTGATACATCACATCAATGCGCTTTTTCTCTCGTGAAATATTTGATTATTTGACAAGTGTATGATACTCTGGCTATTACAAAATACTGTAGTAATATTAGAACACATACTTATATCATCAATCAAGCCCTTTAGGTAAATGTCTTCCTTCATGCCTTCAACTAAAGCCATATACTCAGCTTTTGTTGTGGATAATGCAATTGATAGCTGCAAAATTGCCTTTCAACTAATAGTACAACCCAAAACACAAAACACATTGCCAATCATAGACTTTCTACTATCCAAATCTCCTAAATAATCTATATCCACATAGCTAACAAGTCTAGTAGTAGAATTCAGTTGATATGCATCAAACATATATCCATGGAGCCTTTGAGATACCTCATAATCCATTTCACTGCCTACTAATGCAATGCAACTAACGACTACAAAGTTGCCCTCTAGCTAATAGTACAACCTGAAACCGAAAACACACAGCCTGTTGTAGGCATTCTACTATCCAAATCTCTGGCATAATTTGCATCCACATAGCTAACAAGTCTGGCAATAGAATTTAGTTGACTATACATTAAACATCTATTTGCAGAGCCTCTCGGATACTTCATAATCCAGTTCACTGAATCCCAATGCGTTTTCCCAACTTGTGCATGTACCTATTTACAACATTGATAGCATGCAAAATATCTAGCTTAGTTCACACTATGGCATACATCAAACTACCAACTGTACTAGCATATGGCACATTAGACATGTGCTCCACCTCCTCCTTAATACTTGTTGATGGATCTAATGAGAGCCTAAAATGAATTGCAAGTGGCACACTAATTGGCTTGGACTTATCCATCCCAAAATGCTTTTGTACTTTCTCAATATATCTTTGTTGAGATAAGTACAACACCCTAAAGTGTCTATCTTAGATAATCTCCATACCCAATATCCTCTTCGCACAACCTAAATTCTTCATCTCAAATTCTTCACTTAATGGAACCTTGAACACATTTATCTCAAACATGTTTCTAGAGACAATTAACATACCATTAACATAAAGCAATAAATAAACGAAATGACCATCACTACACTTTTTATGATATACACAATAGTCATAAATATTTCTAGTGTACTTAATTGTTGTAATAAATGCATCAAATCTCTTATACCACTACTTGGGAGACTACTTTAAGCTATACAAAGAACTCTTTAGAAGGCATGCCTGATTTTTCTTTCTGAAAATAATGAATTCCTTTGGTTGACTCACATAAATTTGTTCCTCCAACTTACCACGCAAAGATGTCGTTTTCACATCCATCTGTTGAATCTCCTTATCAAATAAAGCTACCATGGCAAGTAACACATCAATAGAGGTATGCTTTACAACTAGGGAGAACACCTTATGAAAGTCAATTCCTTTTCTTTGTGTAAAATCCTTAGCAATCAATTGTGCCTTATGGTGAGCATCCTTAACCCCAGGAGTTCATTCTTTTCTTTTGTAGACTCATTTACAAGTACATCAACTAGCTCACATATGCTATTTTTGTCTAGCGACTCTATTGCTTCACTCATGGCATGTATCCATTTATCAGACTTTGGATGAAAAATAACCTCTTTGTATGTGACTGGATTATCTTTCATAAACTCCTTAGCTGAACTCAAAGCATAAAAACCAAAATTGAATATGCAAATTGTCGAGGTGGTTTGATCCATCTTATCTCTCTATCGTAAGCATTATCACTAAATCAACGGCTTCATCTACCACCTTTTTTTTTCTTATGAAACTCGTGGAGTGTCAATCCTAAATTTCACTTTATATTCAATGCCCTTTTGACTAATTTCACTGTGCTATACCTTATTCAACATAGCAAACTTATCAAATGTTATATCTTTGCTGATAATTACCTTGGAGCCTTAGTTATTAGTACACCATAAATAATAACCTTTGACTCCATCTGTATGCCTAGGAATATGCACTTCCTTACCCTCGGCTTAAGCTTCCCATCACAAACATGGGTATAGGCTGAACATCGAAATACTTTTAGATTTAAGTAATCAATAAGAGATTTTGACCAAACTTCAATTGGTATCTTGTAGTCCAAAGTATTTAGTGGTGATCTATCCACCAAATAATAAGTAGTATTAACAGCTTTAGCCTAATAATCCTTGGACAATTTGGTGTTAAAAAATATGCATCTAGCTCTCTCCAAAATAGTCTTGTTTATTCATTCTACAACTTTGTTCTGCTGTGGTGTATGAACAACTATGTGATGCCTCACACTCCCCTTATTATTGCAGAACTCCTAAAATTCCTTGTTGCAAAACTCTAATCTATTGTTAATCCTCAAGTGTTTGGTCTCCTTCTTAGTTTGCTTCTCAATCAAGGTCTTCCACTACTTCAAGTTGACAAATACCTCATCCTTATGTTTCAACATGTACACATATACTCTCCATGAGAGTTCATTAATGAATGTCAGCATGTACCTAGAACTATCCTTTGAAGAAACTTGAGAAGGCCCTCAAAGAAGTGAGTGAATGTAATCCAAGATGCGCTTGGTTTTATGAATTGCAGTGCTAAATTTCACCATGTGCTGCTTACTAAGGACATATTGCTCACAAAAATCTAGCTCTGTAGTATTTTCTCCACAAAGCAAACCCTGTTTGCTCAACTCTGACATTTCTCTCTCATGCCCAAGCTGCATATGCCACAACCTCGTAGTATCATTAAGTGATGAAGAAATTGCTATAGTACCAAAAACTGTACTACCCGACAATATATAAAATCCATTTCTCTTCTCTCCCTTCATGATTAATAGAGTACCCTTAGAAACTCCTAGAACTCTATCTCGAGCTCTATACTCACACCTATTCTTATCCAAAGTACCCAATGAAATTAGATTTTCTTCAAATTAGGAACATGATGTACATTTATCAGTGTCCTAACAATTTTGTCATACATTTTGATACTCATTGTGCTAATCCGTACAATTCATTGTCACACACATCATTTCCCATGAGTCCTTTACCACACCATATTTCTATTAAGTAGTGAACCAATCCTCTCATAGGTATATATGGTAGGAACAACCACTATCTAAAATCCACCTGAAACTCAAAAAACTCTTAGTAACATTGAGAATAAGCCCTTCATCAGACTTATCCTCAATAATTTTGGCAACATCAACCCATTTTTGATATGAAGATTCACCCAAAGCTTTCACTATTCCACATTCTCGGCAATTTTTTTTCCAGTGCTTATAGCATTTATCGTTTGATTTAGGCTTGTCTCGAGACTTAGATCGACCTCTACTCTTTGCCTTTTATTTTGGTCTCTCATTTTGCAACCAATCCATCCACACTTTCATTATCATTACTACTTAGGACATGCTTTCTTAATCATTTAAATTCAATGAGGCCTTTGTTTCCTCCGTCGATATTATATCTCTTTCATATAATAAAGTAGTAACCAAGTGCTCAAAGGATTTAGGTAGATAATATAAAAGAATTAATGCTTGATTTTCATCCTTAACATCTATACTAGCGAGATATAGTATCATCTTATTAAAATAATCAATATGCTAATTAATAGATATACCATCTTTTATCCTGAGGGTATCCAACTGCTATTTCAAATACAACTAATTTGTAAGGGAATTTATCATATACAGACTCTCCAATTTTGACCATAATCCTACTGATGTATTTTCCTCAATAACCTCTTTTAGTATATTTTTTGCCAGTGATAATGCCAAAGTATCGTAAGCCTTCACCATGAATTCATTCTTGTCCTTATCTGAAAGCATCTCTGGCAAGAAATCTTTGCCTTTTAGTGCTCTTTGAAAACCTTCTTGACATAGGAAAGCATGCATCTTTATCCTCCATAGCCCAAAATCATTCTTCTCATTGAATTTCTCTACGTTGTATTTCATTGCATATATTTTGGTCTATTTAGCTCTTGATACCAATTTGTTGTAACCTAGAAAGACAAAATAACAATAATTAGGAAATATCCAAAAAGTTATTTAATGAAAGAGCACAAGATTTAAAATAATTTGGCGATGTGCCTATTCCACCCAAGAAAGAGATGAACTTTATTGATCTCAAATCAAGTGAAGTACAAATTCAAATCCACAAATCTCATGAAAACACATAAGTATCTCGTTCTAACCCTCGTTATAGAGAAAAATCTCAAAAATAGTCCAAAACTACTTTGCAGAGGGTTATCTTTTGAAAATAGGTAGTAGCTCTTTTGCCTGGGCATAGGCTAGTCGTGCCTAGGCTTGTAGGAATATGCTTGATAGGCATTCGGGGGCCCAGGTGCCCTTGTTGTGCACCTAAGCGCATTTACTGTTGCTAGTCAACCTCTGTTTTTGCATTATTTGCATGCTATTTTGGTCCAATCTCATTGTTTCCGCATTATTTTTGTAGTTTCTCATTATTTCTTCACTGTTTTTTCCATTTCTTGCTATTTTCATTATTTAACTTGAATTTCAAGGCACACTCAACAAGTTGACATCTTTCATTTATAGCATTGTGTTATAAAATTTTCATTCTTTCATGCTTAAGTAATAACAAATTATTTTTTGGAACTCATTTAATCTAAATGGTTCGTAATTAATGGTAAAGAGAGCGAAGCGCATCATGTGGTTATATTTCTAGTGTGCAAAGAAGAAATAGAAGTATCCTGCATAGCAAGTAATGCTCCACTATATATTCCACTTCATAAATACATGCCAAGTATATTTAATTTAAATTAAATGTTTAAAAGAAGATGCTTAATATATTAATATTTATTCGTAATATATAAAGTAAAAGGTAAAACATTGATGTTGCTTGAAAATAAAATTAGGGTCCTTTTTGAAAATGAGCAAAGTTCGAAGTTTTTCTTCCTTGGAACATGGTGCAGAGAGTTCTCACTAGGGTTTGGTTTTGGGGCTTAGTATATATAATATTTTTTTCTTAATGGGTTTCGACCCACTAGGGTTTAAATATACTTCTTGGGCCTTAGTCAATTAGGCTCTCTGACCTTTTTACTCATTTATAATTTAACTGATTGGGCCTTCTTAGTCCATTTTTACTTTTTTACTTTTAGGGACTTAATTCGCCCTTTCATCAAGCCCTCTATTTTCAATTTAAAAATTTTATATTTTATGTTGAAAATAAACATAAGGTTGAATTTTAATTTTTATCTTATCTTATTTATTTTGATCAAACCATAACAAGGTGTTCAACTAATTTTATTATTCACATTTTGAAGTAGGAAAATTGGACCAAATTTGAGTTAGAGTCTAAGTTGGGTCAAAGTTTGTGGAAGAGAGAAACTAAGGACTTATTGGCCATTGTCATGGTGGCTACCATGCAAGGCTAAGGTGTGGCACCTGAACTAGGCCTCTAAGTTGGGCACTCGGTGACCTCTTGGGTATTTGACATGGGGGCTTGAGCTAGGTACCCAGCGCCTCCTCTAATGTTGGGTTGTTTGGCCTTTTATGTGGCTTTGAGGTTCTATAAAATCTTTTAGGTAATTATTTTTTTAGCAAATGCAGCCATTCATTTTCCTAGTGAAAGGAGCCATCTGAGTGCTAGATAATGGTGAAAGTAACTTAATTTCTCAAGGGAACTTAGAAAAATTTCTTGAGACTAAAATTTGTGTCTTGTAGAATGTTGAGGACATTCGTCTAGAGTTCGTGCTCTATGAGTGACTTAGAAAATTTTATTTGGAGTGATGCAACTATTTTTTAAGGGTGAGGGTGTCTCCTTGAGTATCCATATGTTGGGGTGATTCTAGGTTTCTCAATGTCTCTTATTCTCCTTTGGTTCTTCTGCTATTTGAGGATCATTTTGAATTCACACTTTTACAAAAGTAGAGTGGAGGCTTATTTTTTGCTCTTTTACTTTGTAAAACTAAGTAATTACCAGACACTTTTCACGTACTTTAATGTTATTTGAAATTGCTTCGTTTGTTCTTAAAGGAATATCTTTCAGTCAGCTTTGTGTATACACTTAGACAATTGAATAACTTGTGGTGGTGTTCATAATGTCAATTATCGTGCAGTTGGAACGCATAAGTTGGTTGTTTAAACTTTTTATCATTAAACTTAATAGTGAACCCCTCTTAGGGGTCTTACCACAATTTTTATTCTCGATGAGTCCCCTCTTAAGGGGTCTTCTCTCATTTAGGCCATGCGATATGTGAGTGTTGACGTGAACCTCACTTGAGAGGTCTTACCATAATGCATTATTGTTTACCTTCAAGGATGATTTATGATAAGCTTACATGTGGCAACTATGTATTCTTCGAAGAGTTGTATAGTAGGTTTATGCCAAAGTAATTTATTAAAAGGTTAAGCTACCTACCTTTAGGGAAGATTTATGGTAGACTTATGAATGACAACCATGTATTCTTAGGGAACCATATAGTGGGTTTACGCCAAAGTAATCTAGTTGAAAGTGCTACTACTTACCTTTGGAGAGAATTTACAATGAGTGTACGCGCGACAACCATGTACTCTCGGAGGGGCCGCATAGTGGGATTACATTAAAGTAATTTAGTGAAAACTTCATCAACTTATCTTCTAGAATGGTTTATGGTAGTCTTATACATAGTAAGCACATACTCTTGAGGGAAATGTATAGTTAGCTTACACTAAAGTTTTGTCTGAAAGATGTCAAGTTGATTTCAATGAGAAGTATTGATGGAGGTGTGTGCCTCAAGGGTCTTACCATATAAGGTGTTGTCTTGCATGAATCATGATTAATATAAGGAGCATACAAAATCATGGAGAGCGTTAAGAAATTCTCATTAAAATGGGAAAATAGAGAGATAGGTGTTGTCCATCATCGAGGATAATCTTTTGTTCAAAAATAACCTGAGTACTAGACAATATAAAATTACTATTGAAAACTAAAACTTCTAAGAAACTAGTAGCTAAGAGTAAACATATTAAGATCGTCTAGCCTTTATTCATAGAATTTCCTTAAATTGGCGATATTTAAATTCTGGTCACTTTTCTTCCTTCCATCATATGCATTTTGTACAAATCTGGTTTGATAACTTTTGCTATCTTGTAAAGACCTTCCCACTTGGCATCTAGCTCGTAAAAGGGTCTCAAAGCTTCTTCTTTCCTCATCACTAGGTTGCCCATTAGGAGGTATCTTGGGCACACTTTATCATTGTATGCTTTAGCCATCCTTGCTTTATACAATTCTGTGTAGATGTATGTTGCTTCCTTTTTCTTAGAAAGTACGTTAATGTTAGCTATCAACTCTTGTGAATTTTAGGTGACGTCAAAATTTTTCACTCTAAATAGATTTCTCCAACTTCATTCACACTATTTCTGTTCCGTATACTAAGTTGAATGGTGATTCTTTGGTGGATGTTCAGAGAGTAATTTGATATGCCCATAATACTAAAGGAAGTTATCCACCAATGCTCTTTTAATGTCTCCTAGTTGTGTCTTGAGATGCTGGAGAATGGTCCTATTTGTGACCTTAGCATATCCATTCACTTTTGGGTTGACGATAAATTTAAAGAATTGCTTAATGGAAAGTTCTTAGCATTATTCCCTAAGTTTAGCTCCAATGAACTGAATTCCATTATCAGACACCAGCGCTCAGGGGGTCTCAAATCTACAGACAACGTTTCTCCAAAAGAATCTTATAACCTTTTTTTCAAATATATGTGCTAGTAGTTTTGCTTCTATCCCTTTGGAAAGTAGTCAACTACAACATTGAGAAACTTTTTTTAGCTGGTGGCTTGAGCAAAAGGTGCCATAATGTCCACCCCCTATTGCACAGAGGGGCAAAGTTGCTGATTAGTTGTGAGAGAGTGTTAGGTTGGTGATTTAAAAGTGCATATTCTTAACAAGGTTTGCAACTCTTCATCAACATCTAGGATCTTTCAGCATGATTGGCCAAAAATATCCTTGTTGAAAAGTCCTAGTCACTAGAATTCTTGATCCAAAATGATTTCCACAAGGGCTTTCATATAGCTCTCTCAACACTTACTTTGCCCTCTTAGGTGGCAGATATTTAAGCTATGGTTGTGAGAAGTTGCCTTTGTATAAGTCTTAGTCTAGCAATATAAATTTGGTTGCCCATATCTTCACTTTTTAGGCTTCTTTTAGGTCACTAGAGAGGTTACCATCTTGTAAGAATCTTATGATAGGGGCCATTCATGTAATGGTATTATTCTTTATGTCCATCATCTTGAGAAGAGACAGGTTGTACTTTCAAAAATTTCTTGATTTGGGTTATCTAGAGTTAAGAAAGTGATTTGAGGCTCTTCATTGCTTCCAAGGTACTGGCAATTCAGCTAATCAATTACTGTCTGAATTTTCTTCACTCAGTATCTGCGTAAGGGTAAAGCTCCCAGACATCCAGTTGATTGCTCCTACTTGGTTGAGATACTTAGCCATGTTATCCTTTTTGGCCTCATAATTTCTAATGACTTGATTCACCATTAGTTAAGAGTTATTGTGGGCTTTTAGACATTGCACTTTGATTTTATAGGCTAACTTCATTCCATTGATTAGTACCTTATACTTGGCTTCATTATTGAAGGCCAAGAAATTAAACTTCACTAGATACTCGAGTTTATCTCCTTAGTGGGATTTCAAGAACTATTCTTGCTCTATTACTAGACCCCATAGAGGACCCATCTATGTAAAGGGTCCAAGTTGGGAGAGAGCTTCCAAGATCATTTCTTATAGCTTTTACCAGAAAATTGACTAAGATTTATACTTTAATAGCAAGTTGAGGACAATGCTTGATCCTTATTAACTTAGCTCTATAGCCTATTTGACTAGTCTTCTAGAAGCCTATGGAATACTAAGCCACATTATCTAGTGAGCTTGGAAACAAGGGTGGAGCTAATTGCGAAGGCTATTTTCTCAATGAAGGAGTACCTCAGCTTTGGATGCTATAGGAGGTGGTTGATGTATTACACCTATTGTAATCAAAGATAAGAGGCGAGGTGAGAGGTGGGCAACCAAAAGGAAAACTAGGTGACAATTTAACAGAAAATATAAATATATATAGTGCAAAAATTCAAAAAATGACAAAAAATATATGAAAGCATAAGTAATGTTAAAAAAATCAAAGTTCACATTTCAAAAATTCATTCATGACTCATAAAAAATACTATAGTTAATTAACAATAAATAATCATATGCCATCCTTGTCCCTGCTTAAATCTAATGTAAACTCGCTATCTTTATGGCTATCTCAATGGGTTCACACTCTTCCGCATCATCTTCATCCCTATTAATAAAGCATAAACTATGTGTGCTAGATGCATTTGACATGCTTATCTTTGCATTTCCTTTTTCTTTCCTAATATCACAACTCAGATTTTTTGAAGTGAATGATCTCTTGTCTCTAGCAAAGTATGCCAACTCTTCAATTGCAAAAGCTCTAGCAACATTTCCCCATGTCAGGTCATCATCAAACATCTCATCATCACTTGTTTCACCCATTCCATCAACTTCGATCACCAACCACTGATTGTTGTCATCAATATTCTCCAAAGAGATAGGATGAATCTCATCACAGAGTCTACATCATCGTTTTAATGCTCTATGGTATTTTACAATCATCAAATTATGCATTTTAGCCCGAGCTAACCTATTTCTCTTCTTGATATGGACCTATCAACTTTATATACTATTGATAAATAAGTATATGCAAAAAATTATTTCTACAGTTTAAACTAAATAGAATAATATATGACTAAACTTACATGCTTAAGGAAGCTCCAATTTCTCACATTCAGATGCACTATAAGTAAGGTTAAGAATTTTAATGGCAAAACTCTACGAATTTGGAGTTTCGTTACCATAAGATCTCCATCAATCACATGTAAAAATTGAATAAACTTCACATTAATAAAGAAACATTGACATTCTAATTTTTAAAATGTACCAAATTTTAATTTATAGTATTACCTAGTGATCTCGTAGTCCTTGTCTCTTCGTCATATTTAACACAAAAGATGCCTTCTTCGTTCTTGTAACACATTAATTCTTCATGAATTATATCTTGAGTATGTGTATCCAAAACTAATCTTTTAAGATATTTGTATATATAATTTCTTTATCATAATCAATGTTTGGATTTGAGTAGAACTTTGGGTTCAAGTAGTAGCAAGCTACATGCAAAGGTTGATGAAGTTGATCTTCCCTTCTCTTATCAATGATATCAAAATCCCAGCTATATTTCTCCTAGTCACCATCAAAACTCTTTGCAATAGTCTCTTTTTCTTTGTTCATAGCCTTGTAGGTGTATCTCATAGAAAGTTTCTCATTACCATCAATTAACTGAAGAACATTCACTAAAAGACTAGCAATTTTAAGGGTTTTGGTTGCTCCTCACCAAAATGCAGTAGGTAGCACAATTTTAGATGCTTGTACACCTCTTTGCTTTTTTACTTATTGTCTATTTTTCCATGTATCCAAAACAAACATAGCTCTCAATCATTTCTTCACCAAATTAAACCTTGAGAGCATGAGGAATGCTATGGTAAAATGGGTCATTGTAAGCCTACCCAACTCTAAATTAGTAAACTTCCTCATCAAGTATACTACATCAAGGTGACTATATATCTAGCTATTCAATTTCATAAACTTCACAAAAATTTGATGAATGTGCCTATCTTTAAATATATCCTCCAATATTAAGTCTAAACAATATGCTGCACACAGCATCTAATATAAATCTGGATACTTTCCCATCAATAATTATCCTAGAAAAGATAAGAAAATATAAAAAAATAATTAGAATAAATTATAAAAATAGAAAAAAATAGAATACAAACATATATAATAAATTATTTAATAAATCTTACCCCCTCGCTTCATATTGGAAGGATTATTTGTTACTACATGAACTACATTCTTTGATCCAATTTCCTCCACAAAATCATTCAACAGCTCAAATATTTTCTCCCTTGTTTTGCTATAATTGAAAGCGTCAACCGACTTCACAAACATGCTTCCCTCAGAACAATTAACAGGAAAATTAATCTAAGTTTGCTCTCTTTTGTCCTTCTACCCATCTAACATAATAGAGCAACCGTGTTTTTACATTCTTCTTTGTGATTTTCCATTACTTTTTTCATTTGTTCAACCTCTTTTTTCAGCGAAGGAACTTTCACCTCATGAAAACTAGGTGCTGTCGACCCAACGCCATGGTGTCCAATCTCACCAATCATCTCTTGAAAGCTATTGTATTTCATCATATTGAAAGCAATCCCAGCATCATACATCTATCTTGCTATAGTTGAATGTGCTTGATCTTTCAATATCTCCAATGCCTTCTCATTCACATTCTTTTGTTTCTTCACATCTTTCAAAGTAGGTTGTTTGTTGTGACTTAAAAGTTCATTGGCCCTTTCGCATTTCCTTTTGTTTTGTTCTTCAATTAATATTCTCAAATATTTTTTTCTCTACTTCATCATCATCTTTGTCACCAAGGTTTCTCAAATATTCTTCTTAAGTTCTTTGATGTTGAATCTATTTTTCTAAAATAATTTGTTCTTTGGCTCTTTTCTTTGTGCCCATGTAATTTTGAATTTCTTCCTTCACAACATCAAGAACTTTCTTGCATGGCCTCACATTAGAAAAACCTCCAACTATATGTTGTTTTGCCCTACATATTCTCCTGAAATATTTTTGATCACAAAAAATACATATAGTATTATTTGTATTTTTTGAATTCTCCAATCTCTCATACTTTCAACATAGGTCCTTCCTAGACAAAATTTGTTCAAAACCAAAAGTCGACATATTTTCAAGCTGCGAACATAAAAGAATATATTTAGGTCTTATAATAAAGTAAAATAAATATGAAATTATGAATAAAACAAAAACAAAAGTAAAAAAGCAAGGAAAAACAACATAAATAAAAAAAGAAAAAGCAAAATAATAGTAAAAAAATAGAAAAATAAATAAAAGCAATTATAGAAATTAGAATACAAAAAAACAATAAATATTAGTTTAGAATAAATAAAATGAAAATAGAAAAATTAAAAATTTAACATGAAAAATTGAACTGAAAAAATGTGAATAAAAAACAAAAAAAATAAAAATAAAAAACTATACCTGGCGGTAGTGATCACAGTGCGATAGTGGTAGGGTTTGGGAAACTTTGGGAAGTGTGTATGGAGTTGGCTGGGTTAATTTTTTTTGTAATTAAAATTAGGTTTTTTTTTTGGTTATTTGTAATATTTCTTTCTTTTAAACCGTAGGTTTTAAGGTAAGCCAGACAGGCTGCCTTACACTACTGGGTGAGGCACAACAAGGCTCCTAAGTTGCAACCAGGTAAGTCAGGTGCATGTCTTTGATTATAATGACTGCATTATTTGGTGCTCTCTTTCTTGCTTTCACACCAAGGAGGCCTTGACTTCAACTTCAATGTTTGCTAGACATAAGTACAATAGTTTAACCATCCTTGGCTTCCTTAGTAGTAGGGGTGATGTCAAATATTCCTTCAATAATTGGAAGACTCTGTTGCATTCTTTGGTCTACTCGAAGGCCTTGGTTGCTCTCAAGACCTCGAAGAATGAAATTACTTTCTTTGTAGAATGGGGAATGAAGTGTTTCAAAGCAGATAGACGATTGCCCAACATTTGCACTTCCTTAACACTATATAAAGGCGGTATTTGGTGTACTGCTTTGATCTTATTGGGGTTAGCTTTGCAACATGAGACCATGTACCTTCAACACTATCTTCTACGTATACTAAAAGCACAAATTGTTGGTTTAAGTTGCAAACTGTATCTCCTCAAGATATCAAAATACTCTTCTAGGCCACATCGGTGGTCTCCCTGCTCATGACTATTACCTAGTATATTATCTACTTATGCGTCTATATTTTTCCCAATTATATCCTTGAACATATTATTCACTAACTCTAGTATGTAGCGCGTGCATTCTTGAACCCAAAAGGCATCACATTTTAGTAGCATACTCCATGAGCTACTACGAAACTCATCTTATCCTAATTTTTTAGGGCTAGAAGGATTTGGTGTACCCTTGTTATGTGTCAAGGATGCACATCATCTCACATTTTGCTATGGAGTCCACTAGCGCATCTATCAACAAGAGTAGGGAGAGTCCTTTGCGCAAACTTTATTCAGGTTGGTGAAATTGATACTTATCCTCCACTTCCCAATAGGTTTGGGCACAACACCATATCGGCTAGCCATTTAGGATATTAAACAAGTTGGATGTTCTTTGCCTCCAATAGCTTGTACACCCCCTACTTGATTATCTAATTCTCCTCAACTACAAATTTTCTCTTCTTTTGCTTCACTGATCATGCATCTGGATCTACCCTAAGGTGGTGCATAATGAGTTGGGAGAGATTCTGGCAGGTTTATGATGCTCCATGCAAACAAGTGCAATTTTTTCTTAGGAAGTGTATTATCTCTTTCTCAAAGTTCATGTCTAGGAGGGCTCGATCTTGGTAGTTTTTAAGGGATTGCTTGTGAAGATCTCTATAGTATTGAGCTCTTCTTTAGCTCTGAAACTAATTTCCTTACCTTTTCTCTTTTGTCTTTTGACTTTGGCTGAGAGAGGTCTCTAGTATCTATGGTTTAGTTTGTCATCAGCGGCAAACATAAGTCTGGTTGGCCATGTTTCCCTTTATTTCATTAGGGGTCGCATTGAAGCACTTGGAGTTAAGCTATAGATCTCATCTACATTCTTAGCTTTTCTTCTTCTTTGATAAGAGTTCCCATAGATGGCGTTAAGATAATGCTACTTGGAAGTAGAGCTAGAGTCCTTTATGAAAATAAGTTTAGAGTTCTTTTTCTTTAGAACACAGTGTAAAGAATCTCAATTCTTAAGGGTTTGTTCTTTTGCATTTTCCTATAATATTTTCTAACTCCCAAAATAATTTCAAAAAGTGTATACATTCTCTAATCTTTTTCCCAAAATAGAAAATTTCTATAGCCAAAAAACTCCTTCCAAAACAATCTCAAAGTACTTTACACCCTGAAAACCATATCTACCACCTCATTTTCTCACTTTACCTTTCACATCATTTATTTATTAATCACTCTCTTAATTTACGCGTTCACACACACACACACACACATATTTAAATATATGAAACTATTAAAATTTTACTAGTTATAAAATTTTACATATCATGTTTACAAATTTAATTAAACTAATTGTTGAAAAATTAATTAAGTTTAATTAAATATTATTTATATTATTACTAAATGATTTATTTACTAAATAATGAATGAATTAATTAACATACTTATTAATTAAATAATGTGTTAGTTATATCTAATATTTAATGTATTAATTAACTATTACATTAATTTATTTAATAAATAACTTAACATATTTTAATTTGATATAATAAATAAATTAATCTTTTTCAAAAAATTAATCTTATAAAAGATTTAAAAATATGGTGCATGTTATAAATGTGGTAAAGTTGGTCATTATGTTGATAAGTGTAAAAAGAGGTCTAAGATTAATAATCTTGACATTGATAATAATATTAAAGATGTGATTTATAAACTTATGCTTGAATCCTCTAATAGTGAAGATAATACTTCTTTTTCTTCTGATATTGATTCTTCAAATAAATGCTTTAATAATTCAGAATCTAAATGTGAACCTTGTAAGAAGGGAGAATCTGGTGTTAATTCTGACTCTGATACTAATAAAACAGATAGTGAGGATTTATATAAACTCATGCCACAATTTAATGATTTAAATGTTATTAATAATGATAATACAATTGAGTTTTTAAAATTAATAAAAGATCCAATTTTCGGATCTAAAATAATTGATCAAATAGAAAATACTCCTTCATCATCTTCTTCTAAACTTGAAGAATTTATTTTTAATAATAAGGATAATGAACCTTATTCTATGGCAGAAGTTTATAAAATGTTAGAAAATAGGAATAAAAATAGTAGCCCAACTTTTGTTAATGATTTAAAACGAGAAGTTAATAATTTAAAAATGAAATAATAGAAATTAAAAAGAATAATATATTTCTTGAAGAAAGAATGAGAAAATTAGAAATTTCACAAGAAAAACAAATTATACCTAGATTAGACAATATGTTTGATCATTTCCTAATATAACTACTAATTTACAAAGTGATGATTTCCTTTCTAAATTAGAGATGGTAACTTCACAAAAATGGCTAATAAAAATTAATATTTTAATTGATAATAAATTTTCAAAAGAATTAATTGCTTTGGTTGATAGTGGTACTGACCTTAATTGTATTCAAGAAGGTTCTATACCTACTAGGTATTTTGAAAAAACTTCCCATGTTCTTCGCTCTGCCAATGGTGAAAAACTTGATATTAATTATAAATTATCAAAAGCTTTTGTTTGTAAGAATAAAACTTGCATTCCTTTAAGCTTTTTATTGGTAAAAAATATTTCTAACCGAATTATACTTGGTACACTTTTTTTAAAGAAAATATTTTCTTTAAAAATGGTTGATCAAAAAGGTTTTATAGAAACTTTTGAAAATAAAGAATTATATTTTTAGTTTATAACTGAACCTTTTTCTAGAGTCTTAAATAAAATTGAGGATTTGCTTAAAGCTAAGACAACTCATATTAATTTTTTAAAGCTTGAAATTGTTAGCCTTAATATTGATGATCAATTAGCTAATTCTAAACTTAAAGAAAAAATTTCTTTTCTTGAAAATCAATTTTCTTTATTTGTGTGTAATGAACACCCTAATGCTTTTTGAAATAGGAAAAGGCATATTATTGATCTTTCCTATGAAGATAACTTAGATGGGAATGTCCCAACTAAGGCTAGACCATGTAAGATGAATTCTGAATATTTAGTCAACTGCAAGAAGGAAATTGAGTCATTACTGCAAAAAGGTCTAACTAGACCTACCAAATCTCCTTGGTTTTGCACTGCCTTTTATGTTAATAAACATAGTGAACAAGAGCGTGGTGCTCCTAGATTAGTTATAAATTATAAACCTTTAAACAAATTTTTAAAATGGATTAGTGATATGCTTTTATGTTAGGGATAGGATATTTAATCCATTTTAAAACTTTGTTTAAAGGTTTATAATTTATAACTAATCTAGGAGCACCACGCTCTTGTTCACTATGTTTATTAATATAAAAGGCAGTGCAAAACCAAGAGATTTGGTAGGTCTAATTAGACCTTTCTGCAGTAAGGACTCAATTTCCTTCTTGCAGTAGATTAAATATTCAGAATTCATCCTACATGGTCTAGCCTTAGTTGGGATATTCCCATCAAAGTTATCTTCATAGGGGAGATCAACAATATGCCTTTTCCTATTCCAAAAAGCATTAGGGTGTTCATTATACACAGATAAGGAAAATTGATTTTCAAGAAAAGAAATTTTTTCTTTAAGTTTATAATTAGCTAATTGATCATCAATATTAAGACTAACAATTTCATGCTTTAAAAAAT
>JACGDI010005479.1:181116-201082 GCA_014898725.1 Jacaranda copaia | reverse complement strand
CTAATTTTCTCATTCTTTCTTCAAGGAATATATTATTCTTTTTAATTTCTATTAGTTTATTTTTTAAATTATTAACTTCTTGTTTTAAATCATTAATAGAAGTTGGGCTACTATTTTTATTCTTATTTTCTAACATTTTATAAACTTTTGCCATAGAATAAGGTACATTATCCTTATTATTAAAAATAAATTCTTCAGGTTTAGAAGAAGAAGATGAAGAAGTATTTTCTATTTGATCAATTATTTTAGATCTTAAAATTGGATCTTTTATTAATTTTAAAAACTCAATTGTACTATCATTATTAATAACATTTAAATCAGTAAATTGTGACATGAGTTTATATAAATCCTCACTATTTGTTTTATTACTGTCAGTGTCAGAATTAACACAAGATTCTCCCTTCTTACAAGGTTCACATTCAAATTCTGATTTATTAAAGCATTTATTTAAAGAATCAATATCAGAAGAAAAAGAAGTATTATCTTCACTATCAGAGGATTCAAGCATAAGTTTATAAAGCACATCTTTAATATTATTATCAATATCAAGATTATTAATCTTAGACCTCATTTTGCACTTATCAGCATAATGACCAACTTTACCACATTTATAACATGCACCATATTTTTTAAATCTTTTATAAAGTTTTTTACTAGATTTTTTATTTTCTCTTTCTTTTTTTCTCTCTTTTTTATGAGATTTTTTTCTATATTTTTTCTTTTTATAAAAAAACATCTTTTTTATTTTTATTATTATCAATAGGCTTAGGAATTTCCATGTCAAATTGTCCACAAAATTGACCTAATTGTTTACACTCCATAATATTATTACGCTTAATTTGTTGATTTAATTTTATTTCATTACATAAATTTAAACCTTCTTGAATATAGGTTTCTATTAATTTACCATAAGTAAATTTATCATAGTCAATGTTGACATCATTTTGCCTAAGTGTTTTTCTAACCCTTTCAGCAAATAACGAAGGTAGTCCATCAATAAATTTTGATTTCCAGTGAGCACTATTAGACTCAGGAAGTTCTAAGACTCTAGACAAAAAAGTATCTTTGTACCACCTAAATGAGGTGAGACTTTGACATTTTAAACCATTAAGCAAGGTTCTAATATGCTCAGAGTTATTAGTCCATCTACCGGTAAAATATTCTATAATAGTAACAATTAAAGTATAAACAGTATTTTCAGCAGTAATACCAGCAGCTGTACCTTCATTTTCTTGTTTAACTGTATTAATAATTTTTTCTTTATTAGCTTGGGTTAAATAATTATCCCACCAACCTTTATGTTGACCAGTAAAACCAACAGTTATCGTTTTAGCAACAATTTTATCAGTATCGCCATTATTCTTACAAATTGTACTATACATTAACATACGATACACCAAATTATAAATATGACACTCCGTAAATTCATCCAAATTCCACTCATAAATATGTTTACCAGAGTATGAGTTATTAAGAATTAAATCTTTTTCCTCATGCAACACATCTTGAGGAGAATGTCGTGGATAATAATAAGTACTCATGGTTGGACGATGAACATATTTTTGAAGTTTATTAACTTCTTCATTAATAGCATATTGATAAGACTCATCATCCATAATATTATCAAGTGTAGAAATTCTAAATTCAGCAAATTTTTTAGTTATTAACTTTTCAAGTTCAGACATATTTCTTAACCTAAAATTATTAATTTCAGGAGGAGGTTGAATACTAGGCATAGCAGTAGAAACAGGCAAATAAGGAGAAATAACAGTTTTATCAATTTTCTCTTCTAAGTCACCTATTAATTTATTAAGTTTATGAATATTATTAACAATTGTAGAAAGTCTTTGATCTAAAGAAACCAAGCTTTCTCCAAGAACATTTAAATATAAATTAGCATAATTTTGTTGATTTATTAAGAGATTAATTTCTCTTGAGGTAGCAAGCATATGATCGCTTATTATCAATTTATTAAATGCTGAAAAATAAAAATTTTTATTTCCTTCAACATAGAAAGTTTCTTGTGGAGGAAAAATAAACTTTTGCTTATGACCACTTTCAACAATATAAGTTCTTTCAAGAACAGAAAGATAAGGTTCTATGTAAGTAACCACAAACCAAGGAACAAAAGGAACTAATTGATCCTTTTTAGATATGAATTTAAAAAATTCATTTTGAAAAGAATTTTTTTTGTTCTTTAGAAAAATTGCTAAAAAATCATTCACGGAACATTTCCATCTATCCTTATTAAACTCAGGTTTTTTTAAATTCCTATCACTAGATCCAGGACTAAAATTGTATTTTGTTTTAATTATTAAAAACAAATAACTAAATGCGAGCATTTCTCACAGAAAAATCCATATCATAATCAGTTGGCTCAATTGTATCATTACTATTATTATCTTGCGTATTAACTCCATGAACAATATTAGAAGGATTAGTCTTTAATCTGTCAAATCTAGTATCAAGATTATTATCTTTTCTAATATTAAAAATATATTCTTTTAATTGAGAGGTAGAAGCCCTAGACAAATTTGGACTTTCAACAGTATAATCTAATGAATCAATAAAAGAAAAGGAAGATCCAGTAGATCTAGAGGATTTTAATAAGTTATTATTATTATATTTAAATTGAATAGAAACATCTCCATCTGGAGTTTGAATTATTTGATTAACCTCTGTTTGTATTACAGGTTGAACAGGTACAATTTTTTCAATTAACCAATCATCAGAAAATTTAACTTTATCCCATTTAATCGGTCTACGAGTTGTAATATAAGATTGACAAAAATTAGTTTCTATTAAAATGGTTTCATTATTACTCTTGTTTATCATTTTACACATAGGGTTAAGAGTGTAAAGAGGTTTATAATAAATATGATAACAAATACAAATAGTTTCAGCATTAGGTATATAATTATAACCATGCAACTTAATATATAAAGTAACAACATGTAAAATATTAACATCAGAAAGCGATAATTGTAAATTTGGATAAACATCAAAATAAATAGGGCCATGTGCCAAGCTGGATTGTATAATTCCCATAATAGAATGCTTCCAATTTAAATTGTGAGCATCACACAAAATATCAACAAAACTATAAGGTAAATTATCAAGTGTAAGCGGCTTAAAAGCAACTTGAATTAAATCAATATGAAGGAAATGATATTTCGATCTATACTTATCAATATCAGATCTATGCAATAATTGAAGAGAAATATCATCTTTATTAAGAGGATTAGACTCCTAAGTGGTTTTAATAATTTTTTTTAAATCAATTCTTTCAAAAGTACCCATTTGATAAATCAATTTTGGATTTACTTTAGGAATAGTCCATTTGTTAAGAAGATCAATATTTTCTGGAAGATTCATTTCTTCCAAACAGGTATTCTTAATTGAAGAAAATTTTCCTTTAAAAAAAATTCATTTTTAGGAAGAGTGTTAAACAACTAGAGAAAAATACAACCAATAATCCATGGCTCTGATACCATTTTTGGGTAGGATTTTATGAAGGAGGATCGGATTTAAAATGAGTTCACAAAATTCAGGAAAACAATTACCCAATAATTTAATAGTCAACTCATGCTTCCAGATTACATCCAAACAATGCCCTTCAATGCCTTCCATGGCTAACACGGGCTAACAACGGGTTATTTTAGAGGTATATGGAAGACTATTAAATTATGGAACCTATTTGGATAACTCAATTTATAAATCCAAAAGCTTTCAACACAAGCCTAGTCTAAAGTGACTATGAACATAGAAGAAGTATCTAACTCATAGTTGTTTAACACAAAACCCCTTAGTCTTCCATTAGGCTAGGGTATTACCAAAGGAAAATTAAATAAAGAAAGAAAACTAACCTTTGAGACCTCAGCACCAAGGGATATAAGCTTCAATAAGCTTTGAGTATATTATTGATTTACAGAAATGAAATTACAAAATTGTTTACTTTAATTATAGTATGATATTTATTTAATAATCTATTATTTTTAATAAAATAATATTAATATAATTAAAGTAATTATCGAGAAAATTAATTAAATTTAAGTAAAAATCATTTGATGGTTACTAAATAATGTATTAATCAAATAATGAGTTAAAGTAATCAAATAACATATTAAATTAATTAAAATAATTTATTTAATTATTCAATTAATTTTTTATTTATATATATGCTTTATTTTTTTTACGTATAATTAAATATTATATTTATTTGTTTAATAAATAATTTAAGATGATTTAATTTCATATAATGTAAAATTATTTGTTTATTTAATTTGATGAATTGTTATTAAGTATTATATAAATAAATTATTAAATAAATCATTTTGTTTAAATTAATAACTAACTTTTATTTATACATAATCATAAATAGTAAATAGTTAAATAATTATATTTATTCAATAAATAATTATTAGTTTACAATTAACGTGCAATAAATAATTTTTTTTAATATAAGCCGATATAAACAATTATGAAGTAAGCTGATTTTTTATAATTAAGATATAATTTTTATTTCATAAATAATTAATATTTATTACTAAATGTTTTCTTCCAAATAATACTTCATTTGCTAATGTTAAATTTATAAAAATACAAATTTCAAAATAAATCACCAATTAGATTAGTTACACATCTTAACCATATATCAATCATTACTCTCTCTCTCTCTCTCTCTCTCTCTCTCTCACACACACACACACACACACACACACACATTACATAAAAAATTACATTCATCCTACAAATTCAACAAAAATTAATTAATTGGACATCTATAGTAAAATTTGTATCCCCAAAATATTAAAAAACAAACAACTCATTTTCCATCCATTTTCCATGTTTTCCCAAAATACAAAGAAATGCTTGACATATTTTTCAATCACTTCCCAAAAATCCATTCTCTTAAAATATTTTCCACAAACAACCAAAATGCAAAAGAACAATGCTTGATTTTTTGCAAATGATTTTTTATGGCAAGTTTGACTTTTGATCTTAGTATTTGTTGTGGCTTCCTTTAGTAGGTTTCAACCCATTAGGGTTTAGATACATTTCTTGGTGGGTTTAGTTAATCAGGCTCTCTGACCTTTTAATATATTTATTATTTAATTGATTGAGCCTTTTTAGTCGAGTTTTACATTTTTACCTTTAGGAACTTAATTTGCCATATTGAAAACCTATTGAAAAAGTTTATTACCTATTTATTTGGTGGCAAAATTACATTGCTCGTCCTATGACTTTATCCATTTGGGCTTTTCTTCCTATAACTTGTGAAATTACAATTTTAATCCTATGTATATATAGAAAAATTGTTACTTTCAGTCTTTTTTTCGCTAGAGATGAGGGTTTTTGCCTTGTTGGCAAAAAACTTAGCTGGCATTTTAAAGTGACAAGGCTAGTTGGCTTATTTCGTCTTTTTTGTTGTTTAGTTGGCGACATGATTTATAATTTATGATATATAGGCATATATATACAAATATATAGATAAATTTATATAAATATATGTGTATATTTGTGTTCATAATACAATGTAAGTGTTCAAAATCCCTTATCATATTTTTTTACTATTCCAAAAATGAAACATATAACTTTTTATACATTTTCACTTAACATCATTTTCATTTTTGTTTTCAAAACAAATTTCCCAATAACTTATATATTTTCTCTACTAACATATATATATCTTCCCTTTTTATTACATTATTTTTATTTCTCTCTACATACAACCTTCTAAAACTAATATAATTATTATTTTTTCAACAATCTATCCAAATACAAACTCATTTTCAATTAATTTTCACTACCTACTTTCCAACATTTTGAAAATGTTGGAAATGGAAATAAAACCAAACAGGAATTAAATTGACACTCTTCATGTGTCTCATCAACTTTTCCAACAACTTTTTTGATCTTCAATAAAAAAAAAGCTAATACTGACAATTTTTCAATACTTTTACAAGTAAAATTATAATTTTATACTTTATGGGATCAAAATCCAAAATGAATATAGTTACTGGACCATAAATTCAATTTTGCATTATTTTGGTAAATAAGATCGGTACTGATTTGATACACTTGCATCTACGTGTTCTAGAAAGTGAGGTATGTTTCAATTTAGTTGACATTTATTTCTATACTCCGCATCTACGTGTTCTAGAAGGCGAGTTATGTTTCAGATCAGTTGACATTTATTTCTATACTCTTTCATCTAGTTGTTTTAGACCGTGAGATATATATATATATATATATCAATTTAGTTGACTTTTATTATTGTTTTTTGAATACAAATCAATTTAGTAGACTTCTATGTCATTTTTATTATGATTTGTTGAAATTTGAACCAAACACTTACATGTTTAAGTGTAATAGACGTAAGGTATCTATTTATTTTGTTATAATTATAATTTTTGCATAAAAAATTCATTAAATTTAGAATTCTAAATCTCACGCTTATATATATGAGAATGATAATGCCATTAAATCAATTAATTATTCAACATTATTATTATGATTTCTAAACCATACATGTTTTCATCACGTGAAACTTTAACATAAACTGCACCTACATAGAGTTAATTGTATGTGGATACTCGAGTTAGTTCAAAGACATTAATAGATGCGAATAAATGATATATCAACATTAAATTGTGAAGAAATGTTGTTGTTTTGGTACAAGCACTTATTTCCTGAACTAGCAAATTTAATATATATCATCATAAGTAGATCAAGTTTGATTTGGTCTTCATTATATTCTTTCTAAAAGTAGTAAGAAAACTTTAGGGGTGAAAATACGCTAGGCTAAGTTAGGCTAGGCTTTAACTTAAATAGATCAGGCCTATTATACAAATGACAAGTCTTAGCCTAGCATATTATATATGATAGACTTTTTTTTAGGCTTAAGTCTAGTCTTTTTAATAATTTTTAAAGTCTTGGCTTGGCCTGAACCTAAAAGTCTATCTTTTCTTAAAACTTTAATTAAATAAATCTAAATTTTTAATAGGCTCAAACTTGTAAGTTGTAACTATAGAATAATCGAAATTATAAATAACATATGCATATTATGAAAACTCAAATATAAGTCTAAAATAATATTATTTCAATAAAAAATAATATTAAAAAACATAAAAGATTTTATAGAAGTCTTCACTATTAAAACTTAGTAATAAGATAATTATATTGTATTACTATTTTCAATTATTGATAAATTTATTATAATAATAATAATAATAATAATAATAATAATAATAATAAGAGACAACAAATTGATAAATGATTTGAAACAATATTCATGTTGTTACCATATTAGTCAATATTTGTACGTGGTGGAAATGATAACTTAGATACAATTAATTTATTGTAAGTATTAAACTTATCTTATACTTGTTATTATAAAATAAAAGTTATTGTTACTTAACATATTTTGTTATTGAAAATTTTGACTTAATTATTTAATATTATTTTTTTATATAAAGAAGGATAAATGGACTGGCCTATTAAGCTTTATGAACTTTTAAAAGAGCCTAAACCTAACCTATTTAGTTAAAAATGTTAATTTTTAAATCTTTACTTGACCTTTTTATTCAATAGGTTAAGTCTAAATAAATCATAAATAAGCTAGGCCTCTTCCCCAGAGCGGAGCAAATTCACACTGGAAGATGCGATTCTGTGTCATGTTCAAAGAATTTCATCATGCAAACATAAATATACTTTAATTGTCTCTTTCTCCTCAAGGCTCTTCCATAAATCTTTTACTTTGTGCAAATATTAATTTCTTTCTGCACGTGGAAATTTATATTTTCATTGCTTTTCTCTTCATAAATCAATTTTATTTGACTCGCATAATTTAACAATAAGCTAAAAATTGTCCTTTTCTAGATTATATGTAGTTTTGTTTTGTTTTGTTTTGTTTTTTTAGTTTTTCGTCCTTGTCTGATTTGTTAATATATTTTATAGGTATACAATCTATATTTACCATTTTCATTGAATTTATTTTAACATTTACCGCTTTTTTTTAACCCACTGATTTGAATATTGAATTTTTTTAATTAAAAATCCACAATAAAGAACCTAATCAATTTGTGTTTCGGGCGTGCTTGATGGTGACCTATGCAATTCACTCCTGTCCTGGCACATATGAAGATTCGTGTTTTAATTCATCTCACGAAGAAATGAACTTTAATATATGTTGTTTTAGAGGGTGTCAGGTAGACTTTTTATCAAACAACTTACAAATTTGAAAAGAAAGGTGTTAAAATTTTATAAGTATTTTTTTGAAAAAGAAGTTTCTAATTTATTTTTAAAATATTAACAAATTTTTTAATTTTAATTATATTAAATAAAATTTTCATTACTGACATCTTATAAATTTTAAAATATTTTATAAGAAATGAGACCTTATAGAATTTTTTAAATAAGTTTACACTGCCTTAGTCTTATATTGCATTTTCAATTTCGTTAGAAATACTACATTTTGAGTTGCTAATCAGAACGCCAATTGTCAAATACTGGGATTACTACTTACGTCTTACTCACTGAAATGAAATAAATTATAATTCTACATAAAACTTTAAATTTTGTATGCCAAGATACAGGTTTTCCTCGTTCCGAACACTGTTGGTACCCCTCGGACTACAAACCCAAGCTTTAATAATATCAAGTGGCTTAAAGCCTTTTCAATTTTCAATATCAAATGAATGTCGTTTTTTATCTATGTCAGCCTTTTCTATTTCAATGATTTACACTATTTCAAATAACAAATTTTTCAAGTTTAATATTTCATTCATTTGAAATAGATTTCTAAGCCAGAAATTTTCTCTAGTCATTAAGTAGGATCCACTAAAATAATTGGTCAATATTAACAAATCTTAATACTTGATTAAAACCAAAATTTATAACTAACCTACAATTTTTTTTTGAAAAAAATTATTTCATCTTAAAATTAACACCAGGTAAAAAACTAAAGATGAAGAAGGACCAATTTATTTGATTTAGATTAAATCAAAATTGTATATTTCCATAATTGGCCTGCCAAAAATAGATTAATTGTAGGTACATTAATTAAAAAACAAGTTAATTATTATATCACTAGTAAACGAGTTTACGAAATGAAGTCAAGGAAGAGGCGTGAAGAAGTGGATAACAATCTTTTGCTTGTAACTCTGCCTTTTCCACGCCATAGACCATCATTATTATTTAATGCGTGAAGAAGTGGATAACGGAAAATTATGACCTAAAAAATTGATGGAGCCATTCTTCAAACAGTCGGTTTGTTGACATGAGATTTGCCTTGAAACTCATTGAAGTCAACGTAAATTTATACTTGATAATAATAATAATAATAATAATAATAATAATAATAATAATTATAACAATTGTTGCGAATGTACCATGTAGCATTTTGTTCTGTGGATTTTAGAGCTGACTTTCGTGCGTGTAGTACTTTATTTTGTGTTCGATATCATGTATGATGCTCAAAGCTGTTGAGTTGTCAGATTCAAGAATTGTTTCTAAACCTATCAAGCAACTTAAAATGAAACATAATAAGCTTTTCCCAAAGAAACATCCAATGAATATATATATATATATATATATAATTTGTTAGGCAATTCTTATAAGTCGCCACATTTATTTTATTAATTTCATACAGATTAAGACATTACAATCTTCATTCTTCATAAAAAGATATTTCTTGATATGGTCTGTGATGCTGAATTCAAAAAAGAAAAACAAAATATAATATACGATGAGTCTTTAAGTGTTGGCGTTCTAAATCTGGTTCATACAGGTTCAATACATATATTTTATGCCTGCAGCATTTTATTCTACGAGTTTAAATAGTTTCTACGGATGTAATACTTCATTCTAGATGACGCTTGTATGCGTATCATCGTTTTTCCACATAACATGCGAAAGCATATAGCTAGGTTTCGTTTGGGTTCATTTTTCCATAACATTTCCCAACAAGGGGAAATGAAACCAAACATATTTTTTTTAATTATCTTTTATTTTTTTCCAGGCACACAAAATATCCCTTAAGTACTTCTCTTCCATTCCATAAGATAGGCACAATCATTACATTTATCTTCTTATTACAATTATACATATACAAAAACAAAAATACTAATAAAAAATTATATGGTCGCACAAATTAGATAAACAAAATGCACTGATTTGACATTTAGAGCCCACTTGTGCCTTCATATTCTCCCAACATATTCATATTTAGTTTTCAAAAGTTTTACAAAGACGCCCAAAATAAGACCAATTTCAAAAAAAATTTCTTGAAGCGCTCAAAACAAAAATCAAGCACCGCCATAGATTTTGCATCCAAAATTAACAACGGGGCAAAGTGCTAATTGCGAAAGCACCCTGGGAGCATCAACTGCAATTTGACTTCTAAGTAGTTTGTTGAGTGAGCCCTATTATTTCGTAATTCAAATTTTTCTTTATAAATGAAGTACACAACGCTTCTCACAGCAAGAAAAAATCGAAAGCGAAACTAACTAGTCTTCACTAGCACAGTTCTATTGAAAATTCTGAGATTACAAACTTTCAAACTGTAGCAATTATTACTTTGTAGCGGACTCGAAATTAAAATTTTTTCGTTAGTGATTTTTTAATTTCTTTATTTTCTTTTGTTTTTATGATTTTGATCGTTTTAGTTAGTAGTAATTGTACATTGAATTTGATTATGGTTAATTACTAGCAATTTGGCCTATCGGAAGCATGTTTTAAAATTTTTAAAGCGTTTTTTATACGAAAATAAAAATTAAAAAATTGTGATAAAATGGTAATTGTAGGCATAGAATAAGTGAGTTATAAATGATAGTTATTTTATAAATTTTAATTATTATAAAAAAAATTGGAGGTATTTTAAATAAATTATCTAAAAATACACCACAAAAAGAGTTAGGTACCTTATAAACAATATAGATGGTGATTTATTGTGTGCCAGTCAACTGATAAATTAGATGTACAACTCAAAATTAGAGGGTAAGAATATCGTACTAACAAAGTCCTACACAGGCTCTTAAAAATTAGAAAGCGATAAAAAGAAAAAAAGAAAAAACTATTAACTGAAAACTTTTATTAAATAAGGAGGGACATAACCAGAATCAGTTTTCGTGGCACGCTCGGTTGCGTACTTAAAATTTTAATTTATATAAAAATAAAGATATCCATTTATATTAGTTATAAACATAATTTTTTAATTATTTAAATATATTTATTTATATTTTTTATAGTACAATAGAATGCATCTGACCTGATGTATATATATTTAAACGTATTTCATTTAAGATGGGCATCATAATCACCCTTCTTCGTAAGGAAATATTTCGTGAAAAAAACTTGGATCGATTTCTAAGTGTTGAAATTCTAAATCTAGCTGTTGCATGTCCAAGAGATGGCTTCTATTGGTTTGTAGTTTTGACTTTTTAAAAATTTGGTTGAATATGTCACACTTATAATGTAGCGCCTTGCTCAGGAAGTGTCTGCTTCTGAGATGCCACTCCAGTCTTATTCATAATAATTTAAACCAAATACGCACCTTCAAAATTTCAATTTAAAAAGCTGCAATCTACCCAAAAACTATTCATTGCAACCCACTATTACATTTCACTAAACCAAGGCTCGTGGATACATACACATAGAAAGAAAATGTCGAGTTTACTTAATCATTTACACAAAGTACTCAAAAGTTTGAGCATAAGGAATAGATGCATCCTAGTCAACTCCATAGGTATGTACATATATAGACACCTAATCTATTACAAATATTTTATATGCTAGCCACTTGAGCATGCCTCGAGCCCTCAACCTTAATCCAATCCTATCTAGGAAGAGAATACAAGATAACAAAAGAGGGTAAGTTCGAAGGACTTAGTGAGGAAAAGAAATGACAATAGCCAAGGAAAAACTATCGAAAGTGCAACAATTGACAAATAGATTCAACAAGAAGCAAGATTTTATGATACGAAGCAACGATGTAACATAGCACACGTGATACCAAATTTAATAGACTATTGGCAATTCTATCCTTATTGCACCCTAAATAGAACATAAACAATAAGATGGAGTACAAATATAATATGACAAATTTCCCTTATTACTCCATTACTCAAGCATTCAACTTAGTACCCCAACACTTGGCTTGATAGACTTGTGGCATGGCTAGCCGCATGTCATATCCCGCCATTCACCAATAGCTAACCTTGAACTATCTTCAAGCCAGGATCTTAAATGAGCACTAGTCGAGAGACCAATCATTGTTGGCCCATACCAACCCGACCCATGGCGTCCCATTAGGTGGTAACACTCCAAGAGTGTCCTCATGTCGACTTAACATCATGCTAATAAATAATATGTATTTCAAAGTGACTGATCAAAAACATATGTATGAACATATCAAAATGGACAGTCTATAAAACATTGGCCGACAAGGCCTTATAAATAATATTCAAAATGATTCAACTAGCAGTATGAAATGGAATTGATCGGCAAGACCCAACATAACAACACGAAAAAGGAAAGTCGAAAAGACTATGGGGTATATGAGATAAATAACAAATAATACAATAAGAGTTCTCGGCACCGGAACGAATACAATTCAATTTAACAAATGAACACAGGGAATTCAAGCATTGAAAATCATTTAATTCCCATAAGAAAGACAGGCTTAACCCTTACCTTAAAACTCCATAGAGATGCTATCACGTCTTATAGTCCTGGAGATCTCAGCTCCTCGTTGGTTATTCCAATTGAACATATTAAATGTCAAAATGCTTGTACTGTATCCTTTAACAATAATTCACAACTAAAAAAATGCCTTCTTTGTGATGGAATTTGCTACAGATTTTACAACGAAAAAAATTCGTTGCAAAATCTTTGGTCGCAATAATTTGCGATGATTTTTTTTTGCGACGGATTTTGCAATGAAAATTTCTACCGCAATTTTGTGATGGAAATTTTTTATGCAAATTTGTGACAGATTTTTTCTGTTGCAAAATTGGTGTTTTGCAAAGGATTTTTCCATCACAAAATTTTGCGACGAAAAAATATGTTGCAAATTTGTCACAAATTTGGTAATTATAATTAAAAAAAAGTAAAATTTGCAATCGAAATTTCTGTTGAAAAATTTTAAAATGTTTTTTTTAAAAAATTTACAGATCCTATCAAATTAAAACCTACAATTACCTAATATCAATAATTCTTTGTATTATATACTAATCATTCCATACACTAATATTTAAATATTATTTTACAAAAAATCAATATAATTTCATATCACAATAAAAATCAAGCTCAATAATATAAAATTGTTCAATATATAAATCAAGCCCTAACTAAAATATAAAATTTACAAAATAATGCCAAAAAAATTATCTTACAAGGCTTATACTAAAATTTAATGTCTTGAAATATCCAAGCCTATAATATTAAAATAAAAATAAAATTACAATAATAAAAAATAGAAACATAAACTAAATAATAGACAATTCAACATAATAAACCAATATATAAATTCAATATGTAACCAAATCATAATCGAGTACAAAATTCATAAAATATAAATTTAAATCATAATCAAACATATAATTCACAAAATATATATAAATCTAACAAAATCTAACAAATAATTCAATGTAAATGCATACTCTAACACATATAAATCTAACACATTATTCAATATAATCAAATATACATCGCATTATAAACCAATATATAATTTAATATAAGTCCAACTATAACTCAAATCCTAATCACACATATACTTAATAAAATCTAACACATAATTCAATATAAATGCATAATATAAATACATATAAGTCTAATATATAATTCAATATAATCATTACACACATCCAACATAAACTAACATATAATTTAATATAAGTTTGACATATAACTCAATGCCTAGTCAAATATATAATTCACATAATATAAATCTAACAAAATCTAACACATAATTTAAAGTAAATGCATAATCTTAACACATATAAATCTAATACATAATTTAATATAATCAAACATGCATCTCATCATAAACCAACATATAATTTAATATAAGTCCCTTATATAACTCAAATCCTAATGGCATATATAATTCACAAAATATAAATCTAATAAAATCTAAAATTTAACATATAATTCAATAAGTTTGAGATAAAGAGATAAATGTAAGATAAATATTTTAAAATTTTTCTTTTTTAGATTTTTCTTCATGCTTCAATAGCTACAAAAGGGGAACTTTTTCCGCCATGAATAGTCGGAATAGGATAGAAGATGACTTTTCATCTAATTGTTTAGTTGCTTATATTGAAAAAAATATTACTAAAAATTTTGATATTGATTGATCATTTATAAATTTTATGACATAAAAGGGTGTCACACCAACTTCTGAAAATATGCATTTTAAATTCACTAATTATGAAAACTCTATTTAAATTTTCAAGCTTTATAATTTCACACCCCCTCTTATTTCTAGATCCATTCCTACCCGCAACCATGTGACTTTTGTGGGCCCATATAATGGGATTACGCTTAGTGGCTACCATGTGCTCCTAAAGGAGTTGTCTAGTGGGCTTACACCAAAATATTGTTGATAGTGATTCAGAGGAAGACGCGTAGTTGCTAAAAGAACAAAGCTTAAAAGAGAAACATGAAATGTGAGGAACATGCATTTATTCTAGGAATTATTAGCAACAAAAAGAAGTGCTCTTCTCGAGTGGGTAGATTTATTCAAATCAAAAGAATATAAATAAAAATTCTGTTGGAAGAAGAAGGAAGCAGCTGCAAGTGCAGTTGGCCATGTTTCCAAATAAGGCATGGGATACTCTTTAGGTGTGAGAATCCACCAGTCTCAAGGTTTTCGAGCTTACTAGCGTATTCTTCTCCTTTCGTGACTTCATGTGGTGCTATCATTGTGTTAGTCCTATCAACAAGACGGTTGGTGTTCTTCATAATAACAATGTTTAGGCTTGAGGTTTGAGTGGTACTTTTTAAGTTGTTTGATAGCTCTTATTATGGTTCATAGTTAGTGTAAAACTCTATTCTTGGTCGTAAGTGTTTTTTGGGTGGACTCCCGAAGTTTCCTCTTCTCTATTGCAAGACTAATATATAAGGGAATCCCTACTATTGTCAATATATTCACTTAGGTATCCTTGTTGGATCAACATTTTGATTTTGTCTTTTCCAACATTCTCCTATGGTGTGTTTACTAAAATTATCTAAGTTATAATACTTTAAGGATCTTTGCCTTCTTGGACTATTCATGTCCATTGGGGGTATGTATCAAGCCTAGTAGTGTAGCAACTTGGAGTATCTCTATCCTTTTGGCTATAATTGTTGTGTGCTGAAGTGTTGTTTATTTAGCTCATAGCATACTTATAACCTGCTCTTGGTCAGGTTAATTCTTAAGTTCAATTTCTTGGTTTGTTAGTGTCTTGGGAAGTCACCATTATTTGTCTTATTCTTCGCATATTCTTTCCTACTTTGAGTTTTTTCTGTTGACCCTAGATACATTAGTTTTATTAGAGCATTACTTATCGTCGAGGGTTGCCTTTAAAAATACACAAAGTAGGATCGACTATATAGGCTTACTTGCGTCATGTCTCTTATGCTAGTACCTTTTTAGTGCTGACATCATCTACATTGGTTTGTCTTCTTGAAAGCATTAATGGCGCCCTACTAATAGAGAGGTCATTTCCATTGCACGAACATTGCTGGTTGGCAAGCTTCGGATGTTCATCGAGCTATAACTAGCAAGATCTACTCTTTCCAATTTTTGGAGATTCCTTAGGACTACTCGACCTCTATGTTACATACTGCCTAAGCTATCTTTTTTGGATCAGCCACTCAATCTTCTCTTTCAGGTGCTTACATCACTTGGTGGTGTGCCAGCAATGGTGGTAGAAGTGGTAGCATGTGTACAACTACTTCTTTATATCATTTTTTATCTTTTGAGAATGATGCAAGATAAGGGCATGTTGTAAAGCTTTGCTTAGAATCTCTTTTTGTGGAATCATGAGCTGGGCATAAGTCATGGACATCCAAGATTGTTTACATTTGTGTGCCTTGGGCATTTTGTCATGGTTAACTCCTTTACTATGGAATTTATGCCTCTCAATTTTTGGTGCTATTGTAAGTAAGAAGAAGCATTGAATTTAACCTGTAGGTTGTGGTGTCGGCGCATGAGGCCGCACTCCAACTACAATTGGCATCAGCTAAAAAGAATACCTTTAGGGGGAAGATTGAAGATCCATTTGTAGAGATGGAGAAGGGAGATCTAATGTTGTATTTAGTATTAAATCTTTGGGGGTTTGTCTGTCTTGGGGAAGGTAAAGCCCCTAGTCCCAACAATAGAGTTGTAGTAGCTCCTCCACATGTTGAGTAGTTAAGTTGGCTAGGACTTAAGTGATAACACTTTTCAATAAACTTGTTGGTACTTCTGGAGTTAGCAGTGATGTGGGGTTTACAAAAAGTGATGTTTAGTTTGCAAACATATCATTTGGGGGAGTAGGTATGCTGAGAGGTAGCTCCATTATTGATCATCTTGGTACTTTATGTTGTAATTAGCATCAATAGTTAAGATTTATGTTTAACTACATGTTTAAGAAGAGATTAAATCTTATGGATGGATGCCAATTAGTTGGAATCCATAAGTGTTGTGTAAATGTGAAGGGGAGACAAAAAGGCAAGAAAATTATGTATGTGGGGAAAATCCCACAATGCTTGTGAGATAATGTATGAGGGAATGAGTGGGAATATAAAAAGCCTCTTTGTCTGATGTAAAACTACTTATCTTACATTGAAAATTTACCCAATAGGAATATACCTTATATGTAGTTCGAGTATTGATGCTTGGTAAAGTATTAATTAAGGAACTCATGAGGGTGTGCCTACATGCGCACGCCACCGCCACTTGCCCGGCATGGCACAGCTCGGCTTGGGCTCAGGTGTTAGGTGAATTATCTCAAGTAAATCTTTTTGCAAAAAATTCTAACTTTTATATAGAATTTTATTTGAAATTTGAATTTTAAATTCAAAATGGATGTTACAGAAACTACTAGCCAGCAGTTACAAAAATTGCCAGCCCTTTCAGTAGTTACCAAGTTTATTGTATTTAGACGAGAATCCAGAAGGAACCTAGGTGTCCTAATGCCTCATCTCATATCTATATAAAGCTACTACTGGTAGTATGCAGAGATACATAGAACCAAAAATGAAATTCTTTTCTTTCCCTCTATTCTCGCATACAATGTTGCTTGTCAGCTTTTGGCAGCTAAGCAGTGTTCGAAGTGAAGTTCTCTGGAGTGTACCAAAGGGCTTCTGGACTATCTTATCATAGAGGAAACTTTGCTGATAGTATGGGTCATAGTTTCTTCAAGGCAAACTGTATATTGGTGATTCAGTCAAAAGTTTTGTTACAATACGAAACTTGGATATAAGTTCACATTTAAATATAAACTGATATTCTCTTTTATTATATTCTGAATTGGTATGCTTTCTTTTGGTTTATGATTATGTTAAACTAAACTGTTTAAATAAAATTCATATATTTAGAATATATGCTCTAATGCTTATTCATTTTTGATATAATTCTGTTTACAAATATTGCTCTTGATTATAAACTATTTTTTCCATTGCTATTTATAATATTTTATCCAACAATCTTGAAGAAACTATCTAGTTAAGTGTTTGTTTAACTATTATATATGAAATGGCATCTTCATCTGCAAGTGGCTCTGGTGCTAGTTTGTTACTATCCTCGAACGTTAACCTCTCTAGCTTGCTAGAAAAGTTTGGGGGCTAATTTTTCAAATGTTAACAATAGCGGATGAAAATCTGGTTCACAATGAAGGGACTTTTTTAGTACTTTCAATGAGTAAACCTGAACCCACTAATACAAACACCAAAATAACTGAAATAGCTAAGTGGACTGAGAAAGATTAGTTTAGTTAAGGGATCATTTTTTTTGTCATTGTCAAATATTCTCTTCGATGTTTACTGCTCGGACTTATACACCGCTAAGTTACTGTGGGATGAATTGTATTAAAAATATAACACTGAAGAGCAGGGGCTCGAGAAGTATTCTATTTCTAAGTTCATGAAGTATCAGATGATTGAGGGAAAGTCTGTGACTGAACAGATGCATGAGTTGATCAACCTAAAGCATGCTCTTGTTGATGCTGAGATGAAACTTCCTAAAACATTTCTGGTCATGTCCATAGTGGATAAATTTACCAAGTTTTATGAGAATTTTGGAATGACATTCAAGCATTAAAAAGGGGAGCTATCTTTGGATGATCTCCTGATTGTGATTAGTATTGAGGAAAAACACCAAAATCAAGCTCATGGAGTTTTGGTTGAGCACAACCTAAGGCAAATGTGGTTATTGAAGGAAAGAAAAAGTTCAATAAAATGAACTAAATAAACTCAAACTTTAAGACCATTAGTAAAGGGAAACCTAAAGCCAAGAAACCAAAAGCAAACAAACCATGCTGAAATTGTGGGCAGGTTAGGCTAAAGATTATCCCTCTAAGAAAGCAAAAGCCAAACCCAACTCAGCCACCCCTGCAGTGGTCACAACATGATTATTAGGGAGACTAGCGAAGCTAGAACCCCAGAGACAATTGTTGATGGGTACGTAACTTTCAAATCTAAAGTTTGTACTATTTATGAACCTTTTGATTAGTTAATAGACACCGAGGTAAATGAGCATTTTTGTGCTGAAAAATTGCTACTTGTGTCTTATCATCCAATTGATGGAAAATCTGTGACAATAGGGAATTCTAGTGCTGCCAAGGTGCTTGGGATATGATGCGTGGACTTGACGTTTTCTTTGGGGCACATACTATCTTTGCTAAGAGTGCATCACATCCCAACTATACGAATGAATATTCTTAGCAGCACTATAATAGTTAGGGAAGGCTATGAGCTTACGTTTAAATTTAATAAAGTTGTAATTCAGCACTTTGGTTTATTTATTGGTAAGGGCTATCTGTCTAATGGTCTGTTTAAGTTAAGAGTCAAGTATGTAAATTCTTCTAATACAATCAATAAAATTTTGTATCCTGATTCTATGGTGAATACTATTGAAAGTTCTAATGTGTGGCATAGTCATTTAGGTCATTTAAATTTTGGTTCTGTGAAATGCATGATGAACTTAAATTTAATACCTAGTCACAAGTGCAAAGTATGCTCTAAGGCTAAACAAGTAAGAAAACCTTACCAATCAGTTAAAAGAAATTCTGAAATACTTGAGCTTGTGTATATAGATATTTGTGAGTTCAATGGAATCTTAACAATAGATCAAAAAAAATACTTTATCACCATTATAGATGATTGCAGTAGATACTATTATGTTTATTTGCTTAAACATAAAGAGAAAGCACTTGAAAAGTTTATCATTTTAAAAAATGAAGCTAAAAATCAAACTGGTAAGAAACTTAAACGGTTAAGATTAGATAGAGGTATCTTAGATAGAGGTAGAGAGTATGAGTTGAGTAAATTTGATGAATATTGCCGAAACTTTAGTATTATTCAGTAAGAGAGTTCTCCTTATTCTCTATCATCTAATAGGGTGGCAGAATGAAAGAATAGAACATTTAAAGACATGATCAATAGTTTACTTTTGAATTTTGGATTGCTTAAATATATGTGGGGAGAGGCCTTGAATACGGCATGCTATATTCTGAATAGAGTCCATCTTAAACATAAAGAAAGCACTCCGTTTGAATTCGAGAAAGGTAGAAAACCTAGCTTAAACTACTTCCGAGTGTGGGGATACTTTACAAAAGGTCTAGTGTAGCGCCCATTCCTGGGATAGCACCTAAGCTAAGGCACCACTCCTGTTCAAACGTAAAATACAATTCATAATATCCTTAATAGGCCATACAAACTTTTCAAACTTAATTAACCAAAAGTAGCGACAAAATCAAGCTATCGATCAAAATAAAAC